>WEDG01013305.1:0-73660 GCA_017591395.1 Schistocephalus solidus
CCTCTATACGTTTTTATATAAGGGATAACGAGCAATACATTCGGGTCTTCTCCTTTTGATCGCTCAAGATTGGGCTTCCTAAGGTAGTTGCCTATAAAGCGTCTTCGGATAACTGATGGCTTCAAATAGGGCAGCCAATTACTCAGTCTCTCCTTCTTCCCAATGTTGTCGTTGCAGTATGTTTGGACATGTTTTAAGAGGATTATGACTTAACTGCATTTGTCGAACAAGGGTGGTGCTTCTGGAGTTGAGGATACGCAAATTGTTTATTGCCTTCCGGTAAACAATTATCCTTATTTTCCCGTCTACCAGCTTAGTCAATTCTACTTAGAGGAAGAAAAACTGATTGTTGACCTCTTCTTCCACTGTAAACTAAATGTCGGGAAAGATGGAGTTCAACAGTGTCTTAAAAGCCTTCACTTCGCTCCGTTTGATGATAACGAAAGATTTGTCAACGTCTGTGGCCCAGACTTTTGGAGAGGGAAGAGCTGAAGACCAGATGAACCTCTGCAAGACTGCTTCAGCAATCAGTCCGGATAGAGGTGAGCGCAATGGTGTCCCCTTATTTTGTTTTTAAACCTAGTTGTTTAAATTGAAAAAATATTTATGGCACAATCCAAGGAGCTCGATTAAGTGCACCTATATGATCTGTTGGTCGGTTTCATCGTATTTTTCTCGGCGAAGACCGTCAATAGGGTCGATAGCCAGATCTGGTGGAATAAAGTTGGACAATGAGATCACGTCAAACGACACTATTAACTTGTCTGCCTTCATTTCCAGTGGTTTGATGCGTGACAAACACTCTTCAGTGGACTTAAATTTCAAACTTTGAATCATTAGTAAGGAAACACAAATCGCTGATAGAGCCACTTTGACAACCCAAAACAGTTGGAGTGCCGCGTAAAGATACGATGGGCCGTAATGGCAGTTCTGGCTTGTAAACCTTTAGTAGTCCGTAGAAGCGTGCAATCGCAGCATCAGTGACCTTCGCAGCCAGTGCGTCCTTCCTCGTAAGGGATCCTGTCTTCATCAACTTGTCTTTCTTCGTATAAATGGTATTTTCGATCTTTTTGAACTCACTGGCAGTCGATGGCATCTACGAATCCTTGTCCGTCAATATATTTTCCAGCTTCTAACAGTACTTGGCCTTATCCGTTACGACCGCCACCGACCCTTTTTGGCAGGCAGGGTGACAATATTCTTTATCTTTCGTATATATATATATATATATATATATATATATATATATACAAATGACAGTTTGCGGCTCACCGATCTGCTTAAGAAACACTTTATCTTGCTTTGTGCCCTGGAACTCCGACAAGAACCCTCACAGGCGGTCGCATAGCGACGTGTCGCATGTGTTGCAAATGTGGAACCGAGAAAAGACAAGCAAAACCGGAATGGCCATTTCTGGTTTATTAGCCGTCATCAGCCAGTCATACCCAATCCCAAGTGTGGAACATCTGGGATATATATATATATATGGTAAGTAGGCGCCTACCGATCGGTTACTGGACTCACTCATCCCGTTGTGCCTTGGGGCTAACTCTAGAGCCCCGCCAGCATCCGAAAGGCAGCTTAGTATAAAGGCAGAAAAACATGACCGAAAAAGGCAAGGGAGACTGGAATGGCCATTTCTGGCAGTGTGTAGCGGGTAAGACTTCTGCCCAACAGATCGCAATTTAATATTTCGGGTGCCGCAGTGCCTGGGGTTGGGTATGGCTGGATGATGATGGCTAATAAGCCAGAAATGGCCATTCCAGTTTCCCTTGTCTTTGTCGGTCACGATATTTGACGCTTCCTACGGCCATCCAAGTCCTACGGACGCAGCTCAATGATCAAAAGAGCCAACGGGAACATGGGCCTAACGTGCATCTGAACATTGGTGAGTCCATGGTGGACCCGCACGCAATCGCAACACAACCTCGACCCGACGACGGAACAGTTATCGCCTCGGCCAGCTCAACCACGTATCCGGCAGGTGCGAACACACATAGGTGCGATAGAACCAAGATTAACAGCCTGGGAAGGCAGCTTCGGTCGATAGGGTTACTGACGACTACTGCTCGCGTCGGAACGCCGGCCCCCAACGAGATTGAGAACAAACCATCACCCGCCCTCCTCCCGTCCACCAAGGTCCCGGTGTACACGCAAAGAATGATCGCCAAGTGTAAAACACCGCCCTTTTTATCAAGCAGCATGATGACTGAGGATCTCCACCTCCAACAGGCCCCTCCTCCATGTAAATTCAAAAACCTTAGTTATCCCGTATTACCCGTAATTTTACCACCTATAAATAGAGTGAGGTGCGGTACAGAACTTACCTCCGACGATGAAATCGTGTTTGATTTTAAAACGTCAGGACAATAAAGCCATGGTTCCCGTGATAATCCCTTCTTTGCACATATATATATATATATATTATAGTCTACCACATGCAGAATGCCAGCATGTGCAGCACCCATAAATACTGTGGGGCACCGTATAGAAACCACCTCAGACGATGGAATCTGTCTTGATTTTGAAACAGCAAGAAAATAAACCTATAGTTCCCGCGATTGCCTCTTTTTCTCCGTCCCAGTCATTTAGCGTTTTTCAGTATTTCTCGCCTGTATTAGCTAGATTAACAATGCGACCACAAACAAAACCACTAGATTGAGTCCAAAGGCGGAACAATGGAACAAGTGGAACAACGGAACCATGAGAAGTCCCATGAACCACAACGCAACGGGCTGGCGCTTCAGAGATAGAACGTTAACCAAACAGTTCGAGTTTTCCAAAATGTGGGTAGCGTACGTCTGACTGACTACGGCTCAGGAGCCAGAGAAAGGCATTACAGTCATCCTTGCTTTTGGCAATATCGTTGTGCCTATCTGTGAAGCAACACCTTTTGTGGAACGTACTTGAAAAATGCAGAGTAACTTGCAATTATCTCTATTGGAAGTCACTGTTCCTATTTTACGCCTCACACAAAAAGGGTTAGTGGGATGAAATTTGTGACTTCCTTTCTTGGAAAAAAAAACATGAAGAAAACATCCGAGGTCCAGACGTTTTAAATTTGCAATACGAGAAAAAAAGGTATTCTGAAAAGTTTTATTCCTTTTTCCTTCAAAATTTAGCTGTATTTCAAAGCAGGAAGCACACACATCTGATAAAAAATGCAGGATGAAGACACATTTTCATAAATGCGGATTAGATATAACTTTGTTGTTTAATCCCTAAAATTACAGTTGTTCTGTAAAACCAGGCCGTTGGCAGATGCAGCTTTGGTTAACATAAGTCGCAAAGCAGTACATTTTTTGACAACTTTGTATGATTGGTTTTTTGATACAGCAGCGGAGACCTTAGTTGAACTGTCAAATGTGTTTTCATTTTGGCACTATAGCACTTCCAAACTGCCTAATCTCTCCCATCTTTCAGACTGTCTTTTAACTTTCCAGTCAAATAGCAGCAGATTGTATTAGGAGTACGAACAAGGTCAGTGGTCGTTGATGCTTTGATAACAATGCCACGATCTCACAAAAGTATTTGTCGTTTATGCGTTAGATGCGTGGAACTTAATTGCCGTTTGATGATTTGCCAGAAAGTTCAACTACCAGCCTTACTGATTTCCTACGTCCTTAACTTTGTCAAAATCTAATACAAACTGGATTTATTCAAAACCATCACATTGATTTTTTTCACGACCAGAACAATATTTTCGTGAACACCTGATTATTTGCTGGGAAAAAGTTTCATGCGTGATTCATCTCATAAATGAACACATTTTTTGATATGTTTAACAAAAATAATATGGAAAAAACAGCAGCATACGTGATTTTCCACTCTGGTTTTCCATGGATCCTTGTATTTATCCTTGTATTTCCAAACCTATTTGCAAGCACAGGTTATCTTTCGATAAATTATCATCTGGCCTGTAAATTTCTATCACTGTGTAACTAAGTCAAATATGCGGTTAAGTAGAGCAAATTGTACGGTAGTTAGGGTGGGGGAGGGAGGGGAAAGAAACAAAATTAGGGTCCGTTTTCTGATCATGGTCAGAGAAATGGTGGCCGCCGAGACAGGTAATAAGATGCGGGCGGTTAAATTGGTGGCTTTCGGCCAAAATACTTATTGTGCCTGTATAAAGTGCTTTCGAGCGCACAGGACCGGTTTGCGTAGCCTGATTGCAGATGCTTTGCCGTAGCAAACAGACGCTGTTTAAGGAAATTTGAATAGGTTGAGGGGACCTTGTTAATAACCTGGAAGGCCTCTTCTGCATTTAAACGATGGCCCGTGTCTACCACATGCGCGGGGATAGAGCTGTTTATGTTCTTTATCTGCCCCTTTCCTAACCATGCTGAATGGTGTTTTCATACTATTTTGGACAACTGCCGGCTCGTGTGACCAATATATTCTGCCCAACATGAGCAGGTGAAAGAATAATGCACATTTTGGTGGTCTGGGCTGGTGGTTTCTACTTAGCCACCTCCGTATAGGATGGGAGTAGTCGAGAAACGTTCATGGCCATCAGCTGCTGGAAAGGTACTTGACACAACTGGGCTTAGGCGCCTTCGTAGGAGTTCACTTGTTGCATACCTTTGAAATGGAACTCGGATGAATAGTTGTTTCTTGTTTGCCGTCAGCAACGGCAACTGTGGTAGTCTTTCGGTCATATTCTTAGCAATTCATCTATCTGGATATCAATTCTGTTAAAAAAGGCTTTCTTCAACCGTCAGCTCTTCGTCATTGCCATCGGCTGACCAGATTCTTTTCAACCTTTATGTCAAACACCGCACTAAATTACGCTTAAATTTAAGCGGTACATAACTCCCAAAGTGAGTTTATTGTTCGGATCGTATCTTCTTACGAAATACACTACGTGGAATACCCCTTTCAGGTCTTCTATTTAGTGCATGTCCAGGAAAGGGAGCGATCCGGATCGTTCCTCTTCCAGTCTAAATTTGATTGCCTGGTGCACCTGATTTATGGTATCCATTACCTTTGAAATTCCCGTTTGTTTAGACGCAACCGCAAAGATATCATCCACGTAGCGCCCATAATATTTTAAACAAAAACAGCTCTATCCTTGCGCATTTGGTAGACACAGGCCATCGTGTAAATGCCAAAGAGGCCTTTCGGGTCATTTACAAGGTCCCCTTAAACTATTCAAAATTCCTTGGACAGTGTCTGTTGGCTGCGGCAGAAGCAGCTGCAATCAGGCTACGCAAACCGGTCCTGTGCGCTCAAAAGAACTTTATACCAGCACCGCAATTACCGTGGCCGAAAGCCACCAATTTAACCGCCCACATCTAATTACCTGTCCCGGTGGCCCCCATTCCTCTGATTATGGACAGAAAACGGACCGCAATAATGTTTCTTTTCACCTCCCTCCCCCAACCCTGACAACTTTAAAATTTGTTCTTCTTACCCGCATATTTAACTTAGTTACACAGTTATATAAATGTTAAGACCTGATGAGAAATTATCGAAAACTAACGTATGCTCGCCAAGTTATCTTTTAAATCTTTTATTGGAATTTTAGCTACTCTTTGTATTTGTTTTATTATTACGCTTTCTTATATTTTATTATATTGTTCATTTTGATCGCATCAAAACACTTATTTCAGCAGTTAATTATATTTTATTTACACAATAGTTACTGCTTACAATTTTCGCAATGCAAATTTCTGTTTCCTCGAGGCAATTTGTTTTGCAAGGTTTTTAAAAAATGGTTGTATTTTGCCAATGTTTGTTAACGTGGTTTCGTTAGTTTTGTAAAATTCCACTATTAAGGAATAAGAGTTTATATCTTGCGCCAAATCGTTCGTCATTCGTACAGTAAGGCCTAAGGAAACATTGCGATCGCTGAAACAAGGAGCTTACGGGCCTTGACCTTCGGAACTTCAGGCGAATAAACATCTTGTTCCAGCAAAATGTACCTTCTTCTGCTGAGCTGTAACTTGCATATTTGTGGTTGTCTTTGGTATTGCGCAATACATGGGGTAGCACCCCTTTTGCTCTCTTGTAAAATTTAGCTTCTCTGCAGGTGTATGTAAGGGATTTCGAAGTTGGGAAAACTACTTCTTGGAAACGGAGGTTACTCTTAATAAACTGACACTAGAATGACATTCAAAAAAACAGTGATCCCTTTTTGCCATAATTCCGCAACTTTAAGGTCATGTTTCCAGTTTGACAACTCGCATTTAGTATTGGAGTGATATCCCTGGAAATGGTTTTCCTCTGGTCATACTTTGGTATTTCTTATATGCTACAAAGTGGCATATTCTTTCTTTAAAAACTGGTGCCACTTGCATAACGTGCACCGTAGTCTGGAAGTCGAAACAGTCGTGCCGTTAATGCTGATGTACATGAAAGGATTACGGACGCGTGAATTTCCGCTGGATTACATACAATTTGGCTGGCATGTGTGGTCTTTTGTCTTCCACCTCTTCAATTAACCAATAGGATTCCCAAAAGCTGCTTTTATCTGAGGCATTCGGTTCTAAACGCCCACTTTGCTAATATCCCACTTCAGACTACGCCGCCAGCGCACCTATTCATCCGCATTTCCTAGCAACTGGGAGCGGAAATTGTGAAAAAAAACCGGTTTGGTTTTACGATACCAATGAGATTGTTAACGTTTCCGTAGCATTTTAATAAATTGCTACCAATGGTAATTTTATTGGAGGGACGTGCGCAGATCCGGGAGGAAATTGAAATATACATTTAAGGGTTTATTAACATTCATCTGCATCACTGATGTCGTAATCAATCACGGAAAATCCCCTTTTCTTATCAATCTTTATTCAGGTTATCTGACAAAAACGTTTCTCTTTTGAAATACCAACAAAAATAACTCAGAACTGCTTCTGTAGTATGCTGTTGCAGGCACTCGACGTACGATAGGCATATAATTTGAATACAAAATTACCTCAATTCATAAGGCATCTACGCGCCATTTCTTGGGTTAATAATGGCAGTGTAAAGCTTGTTAAATGTAAACGAATGCGATTAATACTGAACTGGTGGGCGGATTATCTTCATTTGTGCAAATGCTGGCTTCGTCACTAGGCTAATCAACAGTAGTTCAGATACAGAGCAACACTAAAACCGGCAGAATTGCTTCAACCAAAATGCGAGCAATGAACGCACACTTCACAAACCATAACAGCGATATTATCTCAGATATTTTGCAGCACGATTCCTCCTCCAGGGACCACGCACTGGAGCACAACCATGCCAGGATAATTCTATCCGTGGCTCGGTTGCAGAAATACGAGAATAATATGGAATAAACACATTCAGGCATACGCGTGTAACAGCAAACAGTGAAATATAACTGATTACCACTAACAAAAATATCGTATTAAATCATGTATTAGGGCATGCAAGATCTTGACTTTGGTCACACATTAAGCATAGAATGCACAATTTGGTCATTGAATGCACTCCACTGGGCAGTTTTATTATGCGGGACTGTAAAATCTCTGATGAAATCTAAGTTATCCTCAAACGGCATTGCCAAAACAACTTTTAATATACGAATGTTTGCGCAAAAACCAAGTTATGAACATACGATTCTTCTTTCCTGGTCTTTTGGATTCAATCCTATGTGAATCGCATGCGCATCCTCTTATATATACGTCGATTGGCCTATTTCGCCAAATTAAAACTGAATTTTAACCCTATTTGTTTATTCGAACAACAAAAATAAAGTCATCAGCACAAGATGCTGGCAAACTTTTGAAGGAAGTCCAAATTAATCGATATTCAGAGGCGCATTCAAGGACGATCCTTCACGGTGAATGGAGGACCAATTTTGCTGAAATTTTTGAAATTTTACTTTCAAAATAAAGCGCAGATCTCTATCTTTCTCTCTTTTTAATACTCTCATGTCAAAATTGACGTGTTTCATATTCAACGCAGGTGTCTGTTTATGAAATGCTGGGTCATTTTTCGAAGTTCAAGTGAGTTCCACAATTTTTCACCGGTGTTATCGGTTAACGTAATGCTTAACCAATGATTCGACTCAACATTAGTTATCTCGGATTATTGCTCACTTCCACACATCCTACGTGACTTAAGCCCTCATTTTAGAGCAAATATTAGCATTTTCTATGCAGGAGGGCAATAATGCGTTTAATTTAGAGACTAAAAGCCATTGCTGAATCGTGCTCGAAACGGCGAAAACCCAACTGAAACCCTCTAAATGCGTCTTCTTTCAACTGCTCGATCTTATCTCCAAGTGGTGAGTTGACTCCCGACAAAGGACAAGAAGTTGCCAGTTATTAAGTGTTGTTTTTTTACAAATCAATAGTACTTTCCATAAACATCTTAAACAGTATTGTTCATTTTGTTGATGTGCATCAATGAAAGTTAACTGTCATATTCAAAAAGGTGTAAGGTAGGTCTGCATACTAGTGTGAGATAAGAATCCCATCATTTTGGACTTATTAAGGTTGATTAAATAAGAGAAGGTTAGAGGCTCATTTTTTGAAATCAGACTTAACCAACCGGTGTTTGATCTCTTGTCTAGCTTATGTACTTAAACTGGAAGGTATATAATTGGGCGGGGGAAAGATAGCATTTCAGTGTACAAAATAAGTTCCCTGGAAGAACATAGTGACGGGCACGCAATCTAGTTTCCGACATTTTGGACAAAATTATGACAAGCCATCCAACCAACCTAACCCATCACACAAACACGCAAAAATTCAAAAGGGGTTTTACTTGATGAATTCTAAGGAGATAGGAAACTCGATTATACAACATTGTGTTTCAATCGCTTCAACCTCTTAATAAACCCAATCGGTCATGTCGGCTTCAATGCACTTCGCCAATTTGCTTCTACCATTTACTCAAATGTCGATACCTTAATACATCGCTTGGACCTAAGTCTTATTGACTGCATTGGTATATTTAAAAATCATACTTGTTTAGAAATAGATGATTTCTAGGTTGGTGTAATTGAAAAAGTAATTGGGTTATCTTTTTCGCGATTGCTTTAAAAGCTACTGTACTATTCACAGTTTCAAGTTCCTTTTTATGACAAACTACGGAAAAGGAGAAGTGTTAGTTTCATGCTCAGATATTTTATAATAACAGGGGACAACGGAAACAACAGCTTCGAACGAGACGAACAACATCACTACCTGCACCCCAGTAGGTCATAATTGGTCGAATCTTTATTGTATATAAGATAACCGGGGATCCACCATCAGTCTCTAATTCCCAACGCACTGTGTAGTCCGACGTGCTCACATCCCTGTCGGAAGCAACTAACCGTAACCGCGGCTTGCCGATCTTTAACGTCGTTACCTAAAATTTTCAGAAGGGCATCAATGTCAAGCAAATATATCCAACCAATACAATGCATGTAAAACAATGAAACCAATTTATACGTACACACGTGTCGATTTAAACCCGTCTTGTTCTGCTATAAGTAATTGATGGGAAGTGCCTATACATATAAGAACCAAAAGTTAATGCGCAGGTACGGGATAGCCGATCAATTCTTGAAACGTCTGTATGAAAAGGCTGAAACATTAAACAGTTTACAATTATGGAATCATTTGCTATACTGACAGCAAAAAAAATATATGAAAACTAGGACAGAAACGTTTCACCGATCGTGTGCCGCTGTCTGATGCAACTGTGAAAGATATGGTTCATCAGTGGGCTCCCCAGCATTGCTGTGTTTCCTGGTATATTAATCCTAGATTTTGAGCTTCCTTTGTTCATTTGTGATAAAATTAATGTGCGAACCTGGAAGAAAACCTTCGCATAATATCTGCCCAGTGTCGGTCCAAAAGCTGATATTAATGCCTCACTAGAGAAATGCATCAGCAACTGTGGAAAAACTGCGTTATATGCAAAAGCTGCCAACACGCAGTCATTCGTATACAATAACGTAAATATTTACTGACGGCAGAGATACTGGTTATCAGAATTCACTCCCTGAGATATCAAAAATAAAGGCAGTGGAATAGTTTCAACTGTTCGAACCAAAATTTGCCAATAACGAATGTGAATGAAACTACTATGTCAAGCGTCCAAAACATAGGTTATTCTCTATCGAGAATTCATGGCACAGGATACAACAATGCAATTAGGCTAGCAAATATATGTATTGGACAAACTGGTCCCTCGACCATGCGAATTCTGGGGAATTGTCGGTTTCTCGAAATACTCTGGGCAGACTGCTGGTTTAAATGATCAAAGTGCACCAAATCTTAACTAGGCACATGTTTTTCTAAAAAATACTAAGAATCGCATTTTCATTTTTAAAACTAAACAATTCAAAACGTCTTCATTTAAAAGAATGAAGCAGGAGGGAAGAGATTCCAGGATTAAGTGCACGAGGTAACACAAGGCATATTTTCACTGCTGACCTGAAGCTGCACCCATGCCATGGCGTGACATTTTGCACAAAAAGAATGGTTTTAAAAGATATGTTCTGTATTTGTCAAAACCTTTGTACAATGCAAAGCTTCAATGTAGCAAACAGGATTTATCTGATCATGTTTGATGGCACATACGGCTCGGAGACATAAAATTGTCGGCCTTGAGACTTTCTGACAAACAGTTTAAATGTGCTCGTTGGTTTTTAGCCATCGTCGATTGATGTAAAAATAATGAAAACATTTAAAGAACTAGTGTATTTTAAAAGAGCACAGTGTAAGTGCTAGCGCCACTAAACTAAAAAAGAGAATAATCAGCAGAAAAGAGGTAAAATTGGACAAATGCAAATAATATATATGTAAGTAATTTTCATGCATTTTTCAAATTACTTGTATCAAGCTAACTTAAAAGGATACGTTTTAAAAGAATTATGGTTATAAAATACAGCCGGAATGTAGTTAGGAAATGAAAACTGATTTATTGCATGCTGATCAACAACCGTTCCACCTAATCAAAACTCCCTTTTGAATACCCTGTAAAACGTTCGTATTTGTTACTACACATAGCAGTAGCAACTTCTGCGAGACAGATGATGTGTCAAGACTCTGGAAAATCGATTATATGATATAAACAGATGTACATTGACATATCCAGAACCTGGCCACTGCTTACTTTCCTTGATGTCAAACTGTTTACACGAGAATGCATTAAATTGACTCCTAAAATATTACCCGTATGTATATATTTACGGAATACCATATGCAAAGGTTTTAATACCTAAACCTTAATCGTTTTTAACCACACACTGGATATAAAAAAATTGTTTTAATCCATTTTGCGTGTATCAATGAAAAGCCACATGCAGGTAATGGAAAACGCCGGACTGTTATGCGAAATTTGACTTTCTCTTATTTGTAAAAGCAAAGTTTTAAACTTAGATGAGTTTTCTATTCATTGATGAATGCTCAGCAATGGCTTACAGAACTCTTTTTTGTCCCGCCAGCAGCCTAACCGCGGCTATCAACAGTAAAGGCAAATAAACATGTCAACAAGGACAAGGGAGAATGGAATGACCATTTATAACTGATAAGCCCCTCCCCAAGTGGTTCCCAATTCGAGCCCCCAGCTCGCGATTTGTTGATAAGAGGTCCAAAGCTCTCAAAATTCAGCCATGTCCACATTGTCTTGTCGGCGCTTTTTTCGTGGAGATATCGATTAGCATGTTTGTAAAGTAGAGATCAGTAACTGCGAAATCGGGTACAGTCGACTCAAGACGTAGGATGAAGCAAAATATTAATTTAAAAAACTACGACAACTGCTTAATTGTCTGAAAGACGTGCCCACAACGTTTAATACAAAATGCACTTAAAATTGACTCTTTCAGTCTCCAGAAACAATTGCACTGAAAGTACCTGTTGTAACAGTCAAACGTTTAACGTTTGAAATAGACGTCTGTAACGGAATAACTGCATGAATTACTAAGTGAGGTATTAACATTAGTGTAGAGGACAACAAACATAATTATTCTGGCTTGCGTGACTAGAACATATTGGAAAAGGAGATGCTTTTTCAGGTTTCCCTACAAAGAAAAACCATCACGTGATTGTAAACATTTCGGCAAACCATGGAAGATAAAATAAAACAAATTATATGTACTTCGAAATAGGCGTTTTCATTATTCCCCGACGACAGCTATATTTTTATCCAAAAAGGTAGGTGATTTTAGAATTTAGTAGTCGTTGAAGTGGTTTTTGAACAGTATTGAGTCACCTTTGCAGGATATTCTGTAGCCTTCGTTTCAGTTCTATGAATATGTATTTCAATCAGTTTGTTCTTATCAGAGGTTTTTAAGGAAACAAAAGTGATCGACTTGCTCAGCACCTTAAAACATTATACAATCTGGTACTCTTTTTAGTGGTTCTGTTTCATAAAGTTCTGAATTATAAGAACAATTATTTTATACTTTCTAAAGCCACTGATGGATTTGTCTTCATACTGTCTGTTTATGCTGGTCATGCTTATTGAAACTGATGAAATTAAACGGTTTCACCTCCTATCATTTCTGATGGGTCAAAATTTGATGAGTATTTGTTACTATATTTTGTTAGTTTTTCATCAAGGAGCTCATGGAAAT
Organism: Schistocephalus solidus; assembly: GCA_017591395.1. NCBI lineage: Eukaryota > Metazoa > Platyhelminthes > Cestoda > Diphyllobothriidea > Diphyllobothriidae > Schistocephalus > Schistocephalus solidus. The sequence goes on from WEDG01013305.1 coordinate 12,521, forward strand.
CAAACAAAAAGCAACCGATTATCAACAACTGGCACATTGGTTAAACAGAATAAACTAGTCTTAAAGACGTAAGGAAGCTTAATCATACGAAAACTCTCCTCAAACAGTTGCTGGTTTATCTGCTTTAATGTTAACTGAAATTCCGCAGTTTGTCGTTAATTTATGAAATACTCGCCTACGGACAGACGAATATTGCCAGCAAAGACAACGGAGACTGGCATGGCCATTTTTGTCTTTTCGTCAAACAAGCGGTTGCAATACCTGGGCTTAGTTTTGACTGGCGGACAGCGTGTAATAAGACCAACATGCCCATTCCAGTCCGTCTTGTCTTTCCCGGCAATATTCGTCTGTTTATTTTACCACTAACCCCTGTACTTTTGCGAGTGGGGATCGACAGTGATCCTCAAGGCAGAGTGTAATGAGCGAGTTCCATTAGCAATTGGTGAGCGTTCATCACCGAATGCAGGTCAATATTCCCAATTGGAACCAGCAAGACCACGTGTCAGGCCCCTCCATTTTTAGAGCATTGGACTTCTGATCAACGGGCCATAGAATTTGTCCTTGTGTAGTGTACCACTGAGTTTTCGTATGAATGGCTGACGACGGCTGTAGAAGCCAGAAATGGCCATTCCAGTCTCCCTTCTCTTTGTGGGCAAAAGCCATCTGCAAATTATGCTTAGACCATAAAAGAAGCCGGGCTGGTATCAAAACAACAGGTTAATGCGGCGTTAACTTGTTTCAATATCAAATAGAATTAATGAAGGCTTACGATCTCTAGGAAGGATACTGCTTATGTCAGAACGGCTGATGAAGAGGGGCACAAAGCGGGTTTGGTTTTTAACCTATGTTTGCATTTATCTGGGTAAAACGCATTTTGATGGCCAATATTGCTGAACGCGGCTTCACGAGTATTGTTTTTTGTTATCTAAACGAAGGGTATTAATTTAAGTCTTAATACGAGGCACAATCGAAAAATTATAAAGCGAACAAACTTTCAACGCCAGCAAATCAAAAATCTTTATAAAACAGTATTTATGAATAACTCAGCAACCAGAAACCACATAGTGAACGCTAGGGCACAAATCAGGGAAGCCGAACCCCTCGTTGATGCGTCATGTGCCAACAGACAAATCGTCGAAACACGTATCTGAGCTTTATGCTAGTAAATATATCCGGAGAACGTTATATCATCTTTGCCATATGTATTTTATACTCCTTGAAGTTGGTTTACATCGGCTAAATTTTTCATTGAAATATTGGGTCTGACAATAAAAAGTCACATTCCGATAACTTAACTACATGTTCTTCGCTGAATAATTTCTGAAAGAATTACCTTGAATATTCTCTAGATTGCATATACTAGAAACTGTCAAAGAGAACCCCGGAGGACCCATCGGGAAGCAAAACACATCGCTAATGTCTCATGCATCAACAGAAACAATGGCGAAACACGTGTGTGGGCTTTAAGCTAGTACCTATGTTAGGGAATACGGTTTTTTTCAACTAAGTTATCTTTTCGACACTCAACATTTACAATTGAAAATGTACAAAAATCCGGCTAAGTCAAATGCATTTTTCATTTTGAATTTCTGCTTCCTGTCATTATGGCTTTTCTCAGAAGATAATAGTCCCACAGTTCATGTTCCTGTTATCTTACTGCGACTGACTGCTGCTGGACTATTTAACTGTTTTTTAAACATATCTTCTTCGGTGACCGAAACTTTCATTAAAAACGATTTATACCCAAAATGTATATTGACTAGGATAGTTTTTAAAAGCTTAAAAAAGGAAATTTTCAGTAAATCTCCTGATTGTGTTTTTTAAGGTTTTTACTATTCCTGGAACTGGCGTGTTTTTTTCTATACTCACAGTGTAGACGATCATGTTTTGCAATAGGAGAAGGGGTGGGTGGATGAGAGATCAAAGTTGAATCTGTCAGGTTGCCGTTTTACAAATGGTGCGATCGTATGTCTGACCGTTGGCTCGTGTGCTGCCGCTTTGGTTGGATTTAAAAGTCGCCTGCAATCGGTTAGTCGAGACCCTGCGAATAATCTTACTCCTGCTGCACAATGCTTAGAAAAACGGCTGATGCCAGCAGAACAATCAAATAAGACATGAAGTAAAAGTTAAGTGAAACCAAATTAAGGTGAAAAAACACACTTCCAGGATATGAGTTAACTAAAAGATACCAAATTCAGATTACTCATGTGATATTAAAATGATCTCATAGTATTCTTAAAATCGAATATTTTGGTGAATATTGCGCATCCTTGCCGAGATTATGTTAGAGAATCATTCTGTTTACATTAAAATCCTGCTATATTTTGCTTTTCAAAACATTTCACTGCTTGTTTAATCGTTTTGTCTCAGCACTGGCAATGCTTCGGCTAGTAAACCCAGCCCACAGGCTTAAAAATGAGAAAATAATTCATATAAATCCGGCAGGACATGCAATGATTGTTCTCAAGAAATGTAAACGGAAATTTTAAAATGCGTTTACCCTTAGAAATGAGTCATATAACAAGTTTTAAGATCAATCATATTGCGGCACCATCTGCAAAATATGTCACCTATACCGGAATGCCGACTTTCGAAAGCACACATTTTCAGCGACCTCTAAAAACTGCACACGTTAAAGAATGACTTCGTAATATTTTTCTATTGATTTTGGATGAACTTACTTAAATATATCTTATAAAAATGCACACTGATCTCACTTGATAGTCAGTTGCGGGACCTGCACAGTTAATACTTAAAAAGGACCAGAGGTTACATTATAAAAATAACGGAATTATGACACGAAATCTCAAAATGACCAAACGCAATTTTTCTCGAGGATCGGAACCCTTCCAAAACCTAAATATATCTTTGGCTAAAATAGGAAATTCGAAGACGTGATTTGTTGTTAAGTCCACAGCAGAAAACAATATTTGCTTAAATTTCTAAAAAGAATATTTGAATTTATAAGCTCATAAAAAAACGATCGATTAAAAGCATTTATAAGTCATTTTTACTGAGTGTACTTTTTCCAGACGGAGAAAATGGCGTGCATTTTACAAGCAGGCTCACTGAGGTGTTTTAAATATCTTGGGATTAGGCTCCAGGCTACTACACATTACAATCACACTTTAGCAATCCTTTCTATAATTTAAAACATCTTTGAGAATTTTTGGGTTTATTGCATGAAATTGGTTACTGACCGTAAATCTTTCAGTTGCATATCCTGAAGAATTTTTTGTTCATTATTTGCTCTTTTTTGAGCCTGTGAACTGTATTTACTGGCCTATGCATTACCAAGATGGAGAGGTATAGATTATATAAGCAGGAAAATTCGAACGTAAGGATGATAAAAGCAATGTACTTTCAGGGAGGCGACAGAAATTCCGCGTGTTTTAAGACGCAAAAGCAGTAAAATACTTCCCAGCCCATTCACAAAACGCAACCACATATCCAGTCAGAACAAATGTAGCTTTTATTTGTTGATGAACGCCCACCGATTGCTAACGGAACTCACTCATTCCGTTCGGCATTGAGTATCACTCTCGATCCCTGACCGCAGCCGCACAGCGGCTGGTACTAAAATAGGCCGACGAATATTTCCGGCAAAAACACGGAAGAGTGGAATAGCCATTTATCGCTTATTAGCCCAGATCAACCAGTCATACACATTCACAGGTTTCGCAAAACATTGAAGATAGAACCCGCGACCTGCGGAGCAGAAGCCGACGCTCGCAAAATTTAGCCATGTCCACATTGTCTTGTCAGTGCTTTTGTCGTAAAGATATCGAGAAGCACTTTATAAAGTAGAGATCAGTAACCAGTCTACTCAATACGCTATATGAAGCAAAATATCAATAAAAAAACTACGACAACTGCTCAGTTGTCTAAGAGACGTGCCCGCAACGATTAATACAAAATGCATTTAAAATTACGTCTGATAAGATATGTTGGCTCTTAGTTTCCAGAATCAACTGCCCGGAAAATACTTTTTGCAATAGTCGAACGGTTAACCATTGAAATAGACGTTTTTAATGAAATAACTACATTAATTGCTAAATGATTTATTTACACGCAAAATCCCAGAGTAGAGGACAATTAAAATGTTTTTCGGGCTTGCGTGACTAAAACATACTAGAGACATGATTGCTTATTCAGATTTTTCTCACAAGAAAAACCATAAAATGATTTTAAACATTTCGGCAAACCATGGAAGATACATTTAAACAAATTATGTTTGCTTTAAAATATACGTTTTCACGATTCCCTGACAAAGGCTTAATTGTACTCAAAAAGGTCAGTGATGCTAGAATTTAGTAGTCTTTGAAGTGGTTTTTGAATAGTATTTAGTCACCTTTACAGGATATTCTGTAGCCTTCGTTTCAGTTCTATGAATATTTATTTCAATCAGTTTGTTCTTATCAGAGGTTTTTAAGGAAACAAAAGTGATCGACTTGCTCAGCACCTTAAACATTATACAATTTGGTACTCTTTTTAATGGTTCTGTTTCATAAAGTTCTGAATTCTAAGGACAATTATTTTATACTTTCTAAAGCCACTGATGCATTTGTCTTCAAACTGTCTGTTCATGCTGGTCATGCTTATTGAAACTGATGAAATTAAACGGTTTCACCTCCTATCATTTCTGATGTGTCAAAATTTGATGAGTATTTGTTACTATATTTTGTTAGTTTTTCATCAAGGAGCTCATGGAAATCAAACAAAAAGCAATCGATTATCAACAACAGGCACATTGGTTAAACAGAATAAACTAGTCTTAAAGACGTAAGGAATCTTAATCATACGAAAACTCTCCTCAAACAGTTGCTGGTTTATCTGCTTTAATGTTAACTGAAATTCCTCACTTTGTCGTTAATTTATGAAATACTCGCCTACGGACAGACGAATATTGCCAGCAAAGACAACGGAGACTGGCATGGCCATTTTAGTCTTTTCGTCAAACAGTCGGTTGCAATACCTGTGCTTAGTTTTGACTGGCGGACATCGTGTAATAAGACCGACATGCCCATTCCAGTCTCTCTTGTCTTTCCCGGCAATATTCATTTGTTTATTTTACCACTAACCCCTGTGCTTGTGCGAGTGGGGATCGACAGTGAGCCTCAAGGCAGAGTGTAATGAGCGAGTTCCATTAGCGATTGGTGAGCGTTCATCAACGAATGCAGGTCAATATTCCCTAATTGAAACCAGCAAGACCACGAGTCAGGCCCCTCCATTTTTAGAGCATTGGACTTCTGATCAACGGGCCATAGAATTTATCCTTGTGTAGTGTACCACTGAGTTTTCGTATGACTCGCTGCTGACGGCTTAGAAGCCAAATATGGCCTTTCCAGTCTCCCTTCTCTTTGTGGGCAATAGCCATCTGCAAATTATGCTTAGACCATAAAAGAAGCCGGACTGGTTGGTGCGGCGTTACCTTGTTTCAATTTAAATAAACTGAAAAACGTCTTACGACCACAAGGCATGATACTGATTTAGTTGGAATGGTTGGTGAAGGGAGGTATAATGCGGTTTTGGTTTCTAGCCCATGTTTGCAGTTATCTGGTTAAAATGCATTTTTCACTGCGAAACAGAATCACTAGCCAAACGGTCAGAGGATAGCTATCACTACCATTTTCATAACTTACATCCATTCAGTAGCAAGCTACTTTCACTGAACGAACAATGTTTAGGAGTACTACCCTTGCATATGAGTAAATATTTTAAACAAGTATCTTCCTTCCGTTAATTAAAAAGTCAAATATGCCACTGAAACACAATTACTCACTGAATCTTCTTTGCAGAAAATTGGAAATATCGTCTACTCACAAAGACTGCATTAGCAGAAAGGGTGGTAATTATTTATAAAGTGACCAAGTTTGGCCAAACTGTCTGTCATGATATCTTCTCAGAGGACTGGCTCGGCTAATGACAGCGCCGGCATAAGAATATTGCCAGTAAAGACAGGAGAGACTGGAATGACATTTTCTGGTGTATTAGGCGTCGTCAGCCAGGCATATCAAACCCCAGTGTTTGCACTACCTGAGGATCGAAACTATGACTTTTTAATCAGAAGTCAAACGCTCTCAACGAGTCCAGTATACCCTCTTTGTCATACATATTGATAACTTCTTGTAACACTTTTTTTATTGAATAGGCATTACGTGGCTATTGCATGGTAATTGGTTTTCTCCGGATCAAATTTTCATCGAAATTTTGGCTTTTATGAAGAAACCATATTATGATCTTTTTATTTAATGTCCTGCGCTGAATAATTGCTGATATAATTAGCTGGAATATTCTTCAGATTTCGTATAATAACTGAAATTCCTCCAAGAGTTGTTGAATAAGGATACCGTTTTCGTTGGCGTTGATGATGTTTCAGCATAACGGTGATATATCTATATCAACCCAGGGTGCCGGCTTTAGATCGTTTTTTTTCTGTTGAGTAGAAAAGTATCAGTCAGTAACTAATGACTATGTAATTAAAATTGATTATTCCAGTGATATTCGGTGACTTAAAAATCAAAATATGTTTAATAAAATAACTGCGCAAGCACATCTTAGCTGATGCCACTGCTTATACGTTTTATACTCGCAGAAACAGCCATTTTTCATCGACAAAGTTTTTGAATTCTGATATTTTCTAAGGCCTTGAAATAATTATTACTACAGACTCTTGTTCCTCGGCTAGATAATGCTGGATACGGTGCAAACGACGCAGCTGTCATCCATTTTAAGTTTATATGAGCCTCATTTGACATCTTATGAAGAGTAAAGAAAAATATGTATGATTTCCTCTATGCAGAGATAATGGAGCATGTAGTTTTAATACTTTTAAAGTAAATTCATATGTAGACAACATTCAGAATTATGTGTGAACTCAAAACGTTTGCAAATCTAAATATTCTCTTTTTCGAGTTAACAATGTTAAGCAGAGATCAGTTTATTCCAAGCAAATACAAGGAAAGTAAGTTTCGTGTTCGTTTCAGGAAACTGGTTGAGTTTATCTTGGCATCGAAAATCAATAAAAAAATCATATTAATTAGATTTTCAGTTTTTTTATGATTGTGTTTTTTTGCATGCATCCAAAGAATAGGTCATTCTTAAGTTGGCAGGTGGGTGTGACTTAACTATTTGCAGCTTATCCTGCAAAACCCCCTGTTTTCTCTTCTAATTGAAAACGCATTTTGGAATTTCAGTTAGCATTTTATGGAAAGGCCAGTCTTAAAAGGCTATTGGAGCCTCTATTTTATTTTACTGCACTTATCATAAAGAGACTCGACAAATCCCCATAGTAGAATTGCGAACCTCGAACAAAAAGCAAACATGTATTGGATACAGGAAAGCATCACGACAGAGAATTTAGAGTAATTGTTTTTTTCTTGAGTAGGACTGTGGTTCAGATTCCTGTTGGTAAAAATGTGAAGTATGAAATAGATTTTTCCGAGCTTGCTCAAAATATGCCTTTAGAGATCAATCTTCAGTGGATTTAAGGGTGTCTCTAGGCGGTTGATAATAGGGTGAGTGCCTACGAAAGTGGTCATTATGGAAATTTAAAAACATTTAATGTCTGCGCATGTTCACCAAGCAGCAAAGTTTCCTCGCAATGGAGAAGAAGGCATTGCGAGAACAACTGATTAGCTCAAATCTCTCCCCTGTTGACCATCTCGAATTCAAAAGCTTAGCGATTAGTGCCCTTTCTGGGTTTCCTCGGGACTATTCAAAGCCTAAAGGAAGCTACGTAACTCTATCACTAATATTACAACATACATAAAGTTTCCGCATTTGAAGTATTGTAGTAAATTGCGGGCAGTGTCTTGACAGGCTGTTTTGTTTTTCTCTACAAATATGATTTCCACAATGTGCAAACGGATTGAAAGGTTAACTGGGCTTTATATAGGCACTATTTACTAAAAAATACAAAAAACGGCAGGTTTAGGTGGGACGGAGGTTTTTGTATTTGCTTAGATCTCGACCCAGCAGATTGCCGGACCCAAACTCGGATGTCTTTATGGTCAGGGAACGTCCTGTCATTAACGGATAGTAGGCTTTTTCTCGTAGTGTTACCCTTAAAATGGTATTGATGTTGGCCTATTGTTCTCATTAAAAATGTGTACACGACCACTTTTATAAATTATTGGTCTACCTCTGTACGAAATTGCTCTCAGCAGGTTCGTTAGCCTGCAGTTAGCATCTCATCACACACCTCCTGGTGAAGAATTGTAAGATATTTTGCAAGATAGACGCCACGATAAGCTCATGAGGATTGGCCATAACCCTCTTATAGCGTTCTGCCACCACATTGACCATGAGGTTGTAAACTACTAAATAACAGTTTCAACGTTATCTACTTTAATTTAATTATTAGTTTGCTTTCAGCAGAAATGTGTGACGAAATTCGTTATAAAAGCAATGTATATGCAAGAATCCTAGGATACTAGATACGAACTGATTTTAACCAGGAACTTAAGCCCGGAATTTACATGTAAAATATTTTTAAAAAGTGCAAATGGTAGACCTTTAGAAAAATACTAAAGTCCATGATTTCTCACTGAAAAAATGTACAGCGGCTTAGTTTCGGCGTCACCGATGAAAAGCAGACAAACAATTTTGACTGATAAAGTCTCTAGGGCCAGGTTTTTGCTTTGAAGCGTCAGGTTACCAGGAGAGAGTTACAAAAGTGGGCATTAATATTTTACCATGTAAGACTTTAATGCATTTGCTGGGATCATCCATGGCCAATGAAATAATGCTTGTAGAAAAGTAAATAAAACACCTCTTTTACTCTGTCTATTTCGAATATTCTGCCAATCAGCGTATAGAAAACCGGACGTTAAAACAACTAAGGACACTAAAGCGGAATAGCACAGTTCGTTGATAGGAGGTCGGTGCTTCTGGTTGTAGAATTATAGCAAAACATTAACATTTCTCCGTAAAAAACTGTAGAGGTCAGAGTGCTCTTGCCTGTCTATTAATAATAAATGTCAACAAATGTGCAGTTTGGTTGTCAACTAATTGATAACTTTCTTAGTAATGCCCACACTAGCAAAAGTGATGTCTCAGTGTTTAGAATTAGCAAAGGCTTTAACCAATTTCTTCGCAAAAATCTCAGCTCGTTACCTTAAAATCTTCCATGTCCCAAGAAAGCAGGACCTTTCAAATACACCGTCCATGAAAAAAATATTAAGCAAAAATCTCATTGGAGGGTTTGGTTTCCAATTCAGTGCCAGAGGACAACTCAGGTTTATCCCTAGTCAGGTTTAGTCAACCATTCAGCTAGAATAACTGTTTGTTTTACCCTCCAATTAAAAATATCTGTTGAAAGTGTTCGTTTTGACCGGATCTGCTGGCGGTAATTACTCAAATTTCAGCATCACAAGTCATCGGGTGCAAACGGAAAATAAGTTTTACTCGAAAATGTATCCTGATTGCCGGTCTCAGAGGCGACTGTTTACGATAATAGGCTCGAGTTTCATGCCGAAATAGCAGGCTAATTAAATGCCTATCCGCGCATCGGCGTCACCTCCTTCTCAAATGTTTCACTGACTGGGGAAGCAAAATTGTGCAGCAATCTTTGGCGGTCTGTTGACCAGAAGATTAAGCTAGCCAAACGGACGTTATTTACTACGAATGTGATAATTCCGTGGGGCTTTTTGATCATAAAATACGTAAGTTCACTGCTGTATCTAATAAAAAGACTGAAAGATAAAAACTGAATTTTTTTGCTTCTTATCCTAAATATCCGTGTTATACATGCTTCGTCGTTACAGACGGAAAAGGGCTGCAGTCAATAGGTATGGGTATGCTGCTGCACTTTTCGCAAAGAAAACGGTTTCAACTAGTCCACGAGCTCACTTAATGTTGACCAAAATATCAAAAGCGGTTTCTGTTTACGAATAGACAATTTCAATTTTAATACCAATAATCATACAACATAACGTCTCCATATTGCACTCACGCCCGTACGCAGCTTGTTTAGGGCATTTCTCTTCAGTCTTTATGCAGAAAACAACACTCTGAAATGGATAATTACTTTAAAAAGGATAAATAACAATCAATTGTTGATGTCGTTATAAATTCAATGTATTTTTATATAAATAATTACAAAAAACGTTATATCATTTGTTAGTGAATCGTGCCTTCTGCAGATAATATACTAAAAGAAGTTGTAGCTTTTAGTTTTCAAATGAAACAAATCTCCGAATAATTTGGAATCCGATTTGTCATCGCGTTTGCGTATATTTTACCAAGTTATTTGCAGGATAATATAAAGGGCCTCAAGAATTTTAAGATTGATATGCATTATTCCGTACATTTTACGCGGTGCAGTAATGAAAACACAGACATTACCTTTGCTTAAATCATTAGAAAATTACTTACTATTGCGAAACTGAAAAATGCTCGTTTTTTGGGTGCACAAGTGCGTTTCAACCAAAACAGTAACGAAAGAAATTGTTAACTTAAGTTTTCTTTAAATGCATAGTTAATTTTTTAATGACCCTGAATATAAATGGATGAAATTTGTACTATTTAAATAGTCAGTTTTATCAAGTTTGTTATTTCTGGATGCCCGGGTTAAATTGAATGTATAGTTTGGCCTCCTGGCGAACCTAAATTAAATTTATATTATTCAGCGAAATAAGTACAAGTTGAGCCCCAATGAGGGAGTTTATTCTAATATTAAGCGAATTTCAGATTTTTCGATACCATTTCGTAACATCCCGCTTTTAAACAATGAAAAGTAAGTTTAATTAGGGAAACTTCATGCATTTTGCGGATGCGCCCTTAGCTTCAGAGAACTTACCTGCAGGTAGGTATTCGGACCTCTTCCAGCGGGTGTTACAGCAGAGAGAGCAAATCGATAGAAGTGGTTTGGGGTAAGATCAGGTAGACGGACAACACGTCGACCGGGAAGGTAGGCGAAAGGACCATGGAAACGATCTTTCGGGTGTGGCTGGATTCGCAGCTCATAGTGCGTTAAAGGAAGGCCGCCAGTCTCTTGTGGTGGGATCACACAAAGCTCCACTAGAGTCGCCTCAACCTTTATGGCAAAGTAACAACTTGTTATGCAAAAAAACATCACTGATCAAATGAAAACTGCAAGTACAACAGTGTCAACATATCAAATTTAAAACGATTCATGTGGGAGAATACATATGGTATTTTGTCTTGGTTTTTTCTTTTGCCTGCTCGTACAGCAATAAAACGTTTAAGATTATTTTCGCAGAAATAATATAAATCGGAATAAGTGAGACGGAATGAGCTGTAGTTAACCATTATGCAAATGGGAAAGTGATTTTAGGACCAACATCCAAAATCATCTCGTTCAGTGGCAATTTTTGAAAATTAAATGCACAAATACATAGCATACGTGTGACCTCAAAGGGGATAACAACAAAAAATGTTTTTCTTCGTTCAACTTCAAGTTTTAAATAACCCTCATTTTACTGCTTACTCGTTGCAATAATATGTTTTATAATTGCGGGTGATAGATTTTTCCAAGACCATTAATATAACGCTCCAAAACTTTTCATTTACCTAATCAAGATATATCTTCATAAGCTAAACTTGTAACAGGCAAGATAATACTGGATGGCGTTTATGCTGTTATCATCAAAAACTGGTTTGATGTCTTATATTTTAAACACAATTTTCGTTGTCTTATTACCCATTTACCATTTATTTTTCAGGCCAAACTGACAATTTTCAATCATAAAATTTGGGTGTGGATAATTAACACAGTGCATTTCATTATTTCTACCCATTATGTAAAAGAATAAGCCTAACATAAAACAAACTTCAGTAAAGAATTTGAATGAATTTTCCGGCAAATAAATAACCTTGGATTGCTTTATATTTTCAGATGTGAATTTATGAAAATCGATTTTAAGAATAATGCTATTTCTCAACTTGCAATAATGAAATCGTGTTTATTTATGACACGTGACCTTAAATGTTAAAAACAACTGCGAAAGAACGAACAAACAATGAATAGTTATATTCATTGTTTTTTTAAAAATTTCAAGCTGTTCAGTAAAAAGATGGAATGCTTGGTCTGATTTCGCCACAATCAACAAGAATTTACATAAGATAAGAGAATTTATCCAATCTCGCTCGAAAGTGGCTTTTTTAATTGAGACTTAAAGTTGATATCTGTATTTAGGCCACCCCGACGCTCATATATTCAATTACAATTAAGGGACGAATTAATAGAAGATGATAAGCAGAATTTCAAAAGCGCTGCAGTATACTGCATAACCTATTAATGATAAGGAAACCTTTCGATTTAATAGAGCAATGTTTGAACCCTAGCATAGTTAACATTTAAATTGCAGAAACACTCTCAGGGATGCTCTTTCCACTTTGAAAATAATATGGCTATGAAGAAGGTATAATCAAACTTTCAGGCTTGTTAAACAAAATGCCGATTCGAATCTCTTTAAAGCCACTATTATTATTATTTTTTGCAATTAAGCTTAAACGAAGTTATTTTAGTTAAACAGTGGTCTTTTGAGATATCTTTTCAAGATTCAGGATACGTATATCAGCTAAAAACTGTGAAGAGAAGTATTTTGATTCAATTAGCAGAGTAATTATCAAAATACAAAACAAATTTTTCGTAAACTGATTGTGTGCTTACAAAAAGCACTTTTAGTGATGTGAGCAATCATAATAAGCCTTTGCAATGAACATGAAGCCCAATTTTACTGGAACAAACGCTGTTTCGTTTTGCATGGTTGATAAAATCTGTTATCTTGATAAGACATAAAGTGCAGAAAACACAATATTTGTCGGTTTGTATATCTGCCTTTTGAGTTTCACAAACAAATGCAATTTTCCTTGCAATATGTTCCACTTTTGCGTAATTAACCGTCTCTGTCTCTTACACACATGCACTTCTATATCCGCAGTTGCTTCATATTTGCAAGTGCAATCAAACAAACTTATAAACATTTTCCAGTTATCTTCAGGAAAAAAAGATAAGTGCATGCAAAAACAGATTAAAAAAGAACGCCTCACCAGCGTGATATATATTTAAAGAGAGACACATTTTTACGTAAAAAATATAAAACCATGACGGAGAGTTACATTTTTAAATTTCAAATTACAATTACAAAAAATAGAAATCAGCCGTATAATTTAAATACTGGTATCCTTAAAAACTCAAGAGTAATACAAACTTGCCAACGAATTGTTAGAAAGAAAAACCAATTGTTAATAGAAAGCATACGGGCAGTAACCGCAAATGACAGAAATGAATACTGCGTTAAGTTTAGAGCTGACTGCTAACATTTATGCTACTTTCCAGCATTTCCTTCCGTGACTCGAAAAACAAAGGACATTTCAGGTTATATTTAAGTTATGAAGTCAGTCTCTTCTCACTTAGGCAAATATGATCGACGGCGCAGATAATTAATACGAGCACTTATTTTTTATATATAATTGATTTAAAGTGGACTGCCTAATAACGTTATCCCCGCTCTTATAATAGCCGCACTGAAAATAATAACTGACAGTTTTCACAGAATAGCAATTATTCTTTAATTGCGTATATAAAGATAGCGGCTCCTTTAATTCTCATAAAACTCATTGATGTATACGGCCTTTATATGTCAAAATTGTGATATATTTTTTTTACTATGCGCTAGAATGTAAACGCCCTCGCAATCGATCGTTTTGACTTAATATGTAAAATTTAATTATTTAATATAAATTATCCGAAACGTGTTGTTTTAAGTGACCAAAATGTCATTTGAACGAGACAAAATGGTTAAACTCAAGCATGAGGCGATAGCTGGAAAGGCCTCAGTAAGTAAAAACCTGTATAAGCTGAGAAACTGTATAAAGAGACAAAGAACGTTGACAGCCGCAAATTGATCATAAAACGTCCCATTTGCTCACAGCTGATATGAAAAAATAAATTCTTTTTTTTAATTTGTCGTATCAGATAGAGAGTTTTAGGCATAAACGTTAGGACGCAGAAAACCTTCACTCCTCCGTTAACGTTAGTTTTCGTCAAAAAACGATAGATTTTCCATTTTCATTGAACATTATTTATAAACACGTTAAATTTGAGATTATTAAATCAAGATATCAACGCATCAAGAACTGAATGGTATCTCCGGCTTTAGAATTTTAAGCAAATATAAATAGCTCGTAAAGGTTTTCTATGTCTGCTTACTTAAGAACTGTTTTAACGCAACCTTAAAAGCAACTAGCAAATCTAAAGGAACCTATACTGGAGTTTACCCTAAAGCAAAGCTCATTGTACTATGTTTGCATTCATTCGGAGGCTGGCTAAAAAAATATTTTACCTGTTTAAGCTTTCTTTAATATTGCGCCTACACGCATATGCATATAAAGGAAAATTTTATTAAATGAACAAGAACAATATTAATAATAAGCAAACTGGCACAGCGAATTCCACTAAACCGTTATTTTTTTCTAATACAAGATTTAAGTTTTTCACAGAACATGCGTTTGATCACACCGAGTGATTTAACATTGCATGTTTTCCAGGCACCAAAAGACCCCGGCGATAGAGATTGCAGCTATTATTATCATTGCGCTTGTGAAATCAATCCTATTATCGTCTGACATTGCCCAAAGATTCTTTAGAACAATTACTGGAACATTATATCAGCCTCCATGACATATTTTACTCTGCTTAAAAATCCCTATATTTGCTACAAAGTTTGGAGCTTTTTTGTAAAAAAATGAAAAGAAGAGGTAAAAATGAAATTTGTTAAATTGAACGAAAGCTTTAGAAGACATTATATGCTGAATTTGTATCGTGCTTGTAGCATATGCTTCTTAGTTTAAATTGAAAAAATATAAGAAGACTTGAGAGTGCAATTGAGCACTTGAGATGCTTTAGGGTTTAAGTCATGCACAGCGGAATGAATTTACATTTCTCGTTTTCCGACATGTGCCACTATCACGTTAAAATAAGAACGCGTATTTAAAATTTAAAACCAAAAAGTTCACTTATTTATCATTTTTTATTTCAACGTTCCTCAAGTTGAGCTATGATTCCCATGACCCACGGGCTCAGATCATCGCTCTTCCAAGTTAGATACAAAACATATTTCACAGATGTGAATCGATTGGCATATCCAACTTCAATGTGACTTAGAAACCAAGAATAGGCTGTGCTTGCATGTTTTTTTTCCTGCGGAGTGTTTTTATATGAATATCTTTTTATTTTATGTTAGATTTCTGAGTCACATCCTCTTTGAACAAGCTCACATGTTTCCTCTCAGCCTATACCAATTAGGTTTTATTTAGATTAATAAGTAAGACTCTGTTTTCACTGAAACGCAGGTACATAAAGTCAAATAATTAGTGAAAAAGAACAGCCTACTTAGGCTAGCAAATTACAACACTGGGCATTCATGACCTGCCTGTGAAAGTTTCGACGGAAATCTGACCGTATATTGTGGTCGCATGTCTAACTGTGCGATATCTTGTGCAAATATTACATATTTTGTGCCCTCTGCCGGAAAAGCAAAGACTTGGTCATCAGTTGCAGAGATAAAAATTGTTCAGCAAGCATTTGCTAGTAAAATCTGGATTACCCCGCTTCTGTGTCATACCAGCTACACCTAGTTCCTTTGAACCCGTGCGATAAAATCGTCAGCAGTTTGTTTTAGTAGACCAGGGTAAATGACCATAATAATTAACTTTCGATGGACAAACAGCAAACGCAAATAAAACACCTTACCGTGCACGCGGTAACATTGGGTCTGTGAGGGTGTGTTGCCAACTTGAGCCTCACGTAGCCCGTGCTGGACCCAAGGCGGTTGGTAGCGGTGCATGCGTAGCTGCCGAATATCCCGTAGTTCCAATAAGCTGCGGGTAATGTCAGCTCACTCACCGACTCCTCGCCCTCTTGGTGAACGCGAACAAGATACCTATGTTTTGCATTTAGCAGAGGAAATAAACGGAAAACAAGGTCATTGCATGGGGTTTTGGAAATGACCAGCTAGCGTCTATATATTGTTACTAGTTTTAGTAATTATCAGCTTGTCTAAGAGGAACGCATAGTGATCACACCTAAAAATCCCTAAATGGTGTCCGAGAATGATGATGGGCCCATCAGAAGAGATGTTTGCACGTTCTTGAGGGATTGGTCAGTACATTAATATCAATTAGTTAAACTGCAAAAAACATCAGCACATGTTTGATTGACTTGCCTAGCCATTCATGATTGCAGTCTCAAGCTTATGGATATGTTTGCCTTGTTCTTAGTTACCTCTACGGAGGGCAGTAAGACAATTATATCGTAAGAGGTTGACTCAAAATCACGGTTAGGCTAGAGGATACATCAAAGGAAAATTTGGATTCATGTGGCTGTAGGTATAAAGCTGTCCGATGTATTAACCAGTTAAATAGCGGAAGCTTTTGTTGTTGCTTTTCTAGCGCCGACTTCATCCATTGAATTATTAAGATTACCAAAGCTTACAATTAAATCGCCACGTTCATTTACGAATACCTGCCAGATACTGCCAAATAAATACTCATCAGACCAGGCAATAGGGGAGCAAACAGAGCAAACAACCTCCAAAAACAGCTAAACAGTTTAAACTCCAATTAAAAAGCTGCAAAAAGTCCAAGAGAGCAAATGGCGGATAAATAAATCAGTTACCGTGTATAAGCTACGTGTGATGAGGTTATTCTGGTCGCTTTTGTGAATTTAACGTTTGAAGACGGTGAGCCGATCAAAGGTTTCAGAACATCATTACATTTAATTTATAGGAATTAAAAAAGTATTATTTTTTTGGACAAAGTCTATAGCACCGGCGGCAGCCTGAAACGTGATCATCAAAAGAAATCGGTCTTTGGAATGAAAAGCTTGTTTATTTTTACAATATGCGCGGACTACTCGCCACTTTCTCTAAATGCTACATAAAAAGTTCATTTCTCCACACTGGAACACCTTTTGACACTATAAGCGCTCTGAATTTTTTATTGCTTTTTGCGCTTAGACTGTTATCTGATTTGCAAGTTTCAAGAAATATTAAAAACATTGTGGAGCCTGAACGTTGCCTCAATGATTAACAGTGTTTTTCTTGATATATAACAGAACATCAATTTCTTTTTAAAACAATTATTTAAGGCAGGCTTTTATATAAACTTTCATCTACTTGAAACGGAACGTATTGCTCTTGTTAGTGTTGAATGTAAATTACCATTTTTCATAACTCGCACGTGTTTCAAAGACACCTAACCACAACAGCAAATGTTCTTTAAGCTGAAATCTAGTAAATGAAGAGCGAAGGAGTGTACACAAAAGACAATGTTGAATCTCCATTGAAGCGGTTTAGCGTTATGTTTGAGATGCAAAACTGAACTATACTGGTAGAGGAAATCTAATATATTAGCAACACTGTTAAATCAGCATAAATGAAAACAAAAAATATCACTGGGAAAGCGAAAGAAGTCATATCAAATGTGATGTAAGATTCATTGACTTCATAGAATATTAATTAGAAAGCGAACGTTTTATTGAAATAACAATTTTCTTCGGATTATAAGGTAGGGACTGTGCAAAATATCAAATGCCTGCACTTGGCTGTCCACAAAAAGTGCGGTCGAGGCATGGCAACTTGGTTTTAATGGAAAACGTGGTACAATAAAATTTGGGATTTATTAAAGCGATTATATGCGATGTTTTATGAAAACGTCACACCGAATTAATGTGAAGCATATATATGATAATATTTTCAAATCTCTTTCAACCTCCAAAGCAATCACAGTTATTAAAATCACGTCTATGCATTTGATTTGTTGTAGGATTAATTTGAAGAAACATTTTAGAACATATACCTGCTAAAGAAGATTTCTTATAACCTGAAATGTCAAACAAAATGCTGAATTGCGTTTTCTGTTTCGATTAAGTAATGATGTCATATTATCGTCTTGCAGTACGATGCCGTCTCTTTTAATAGCTTCTTTTCCCTGTATAACTGGCTACTAAAGAAGATTTCAATTTTCTCATTGATTTTTGATGCTGTTATTAGTCACCTTGGAGATGCAATCTGTTAAAACAGCTACTTTTTGATCACCTGCAGGAAGCATACTCTGCAACAAATAATTACTTTTTTAGGCTGCATAGTTCTCATGGATCGTTGAACCCCTTACCCATTCAAATATATTCTTAAGAACCCATTCACAAAAATATCCTTTTTTGTAACAGTTTGGTAGCCAAGTTGAACTTCTTTAAATGTAATGCTTAAAGAAATGGTATCATTCGGTTTGCAAAAAGGTTTTGAATACAAGGTTCCTAAACTACTGTTTGTATACATTCTCTCCGAAGAGAATTACAAATTTCTCAAGACTAAGAGGGAGGAGTCTCCTAGATCTCATTATGTTATGCACTGAATGAAGATCATGTTGTACATTTTATAAACAACATTAATAAATTGACGGATACGATTACCTGTGAATGAACGTCTCATGGGTTTGTCAGATCTTAAAATAAGAAGCTTTTAACAATTGCAAGGAACCCTTTCGTGAAGCATGAAATTTTAAGTTATACTTTTCTACAAAACCAATAAAAGAAAAATAATATTTCTCCATTTTTTCGATAAAATATATTAACCTGTATTAAGACACCTAAAATCAGTAAAAAAATGCACACTTTATAAGTCGCCATGTTTTAAAGGGTATGGTTTTACCGGCAGGCAAAATAAGATCAATTGAAAACGAACATCTCGACGTGGCTGAAATATTTTGGTAAAAGGCTGTTCGATCATCAAAATAACAACCCTGCTTGAATAGGTTTTCAGAATCAAAATATTATTTCAGAATTTTGGTTGACATTTCATGGAATAAGAAATCTATTGTTGATTATATTTTGAATCCCGCTCAAAAATTTGCACATATTGCTTTGAGGAAAACTGTCGCAAACGCCACAATACGTTAGGTCAAAAACTAGTGAAACACTAGGATCACTACTGAACTATAAGCACGTGCAGTCCCGTTTTGATAAATTAAAACATACATGCAAGAAATATGATGGTTTTAAGGCCGTCTTTTTTCATGAGCACGTGCCTCCCCTCCTAAAAGATTCCCAGGTATATCATATGAGTTTCGCGGTTGGACTTGTGCAGATTTCGTGAGCCAGCTACACCTTTTCCTTCTCCACAGGGCCACCTGACATCCGAGATAAAACAAACCATTCTAATATCTCCAATATTTGCCTGTTTTGCCAACTTTTATCATTTCCTGCATTTTAGAATTTTCACATAAAAATTCCAAAAGTGGTGATCTTGAATTTTTCTTTCGAAATAAATATGGGCCTTGGAAAATTACAAAACATTTATTGGTTGGAATTACTTTAGATGACCCCTAACCAGGACATGAGAACTTTAACCACCTCCAATGATGGAAGCTTTGCGTGTAACGGTTGGAGTTTTGTTTAAAGATTTGTGTTAATATTAGATTAAAGGATAATGAGAAGGTTAATATTACAACAATTATTTATGTCTATGTTAATGTCGGTAACTATATCAGAACACGGGCAGATTAATACATATCTTAATTCGTATCGGAGCTACCTTTAAAAGTGTGGTGGCCAAAGTTCTCCATGTGTCCTATTTAAGGCATCCTTTTCAACATCATTACGTTGAATGAACAGATAATCACACAAGTGTCAGGTATCCGTTCGGTACACCCGCATGTAACGAGAGTCCAGGTGGATGCTTGTTTCTAGAAGTGAGTACATTTCGCAAGGCTGGACAAGGTTCAGGCAGTACGTTCAGGCTATCTAATGCTAATATGCCCACCCGTCAGATTCTATTGTCTGCCCAGCGGAGGCTGGTGGGAGTGTTTTGCGAATTGCCGGTCCGGTCCAGGTCCACTGGGGTTGCGGTTGCCCAAGAGCCCGGCACTCCAGCCTGGATGGCCGGTGTGCTAGTCCGTACATTATGTCCCCACTGATGAGGTCCCCAGTGTCAGGGTTTCGCTGCATAGGTGGTCCCGCTGAGGGCGGCGCGAACCAGACGGTGAGTCGGCCCAGGGCCTCGTCGGGCGGTGGGGCCAGAGCCACCCAGTTGGAACCGCTCTCTGCCTCACAGGCGTAGTAGTTGTTGTCCTCCGGCCGGAGATCTGGTATAAATTCAAACAAAATTGATAAATCCCTAGCATAAAGGCTTATGCAGTGGCAAAACTTTAGGCTCAATAGCGAGTAAATTAACGTAAAAACAACACTTTCACCACTTTATACCTATGCTAGTTGTCAGATTAAAACAATAGGCGGTCGAAATGCGTAATAATAACTGCTGAGGTAGAGTCCCAAGGCAGAGCGAAGCAATTGAGTTCATTAGAGATCAGTCAGCGTTCGTGAACGAATGTGGTCAATATTCTCGATCTAATCCAGCAAGACAACGGTTCCGTGGCTCAAGGGTGAGAGATTTAGACTGGCTGATGACCGCTTATTAGCCAGGAATGGCCATTCCAGTCACCCTTGTTTTGTCGGCATTGTTAATCTGCCCTTTAACTACCCGCTGTGCGGTCGCTGGTGGGGTTCGAGAGTGAGCCCGAGGGCAGCGCGGGTTGATTGTGTTCTGTTAGTCATCGATGAAAGTTTGTCAACGAAGTATTATATAATCTGATTAAGGATCTTCGATAATGAATATTCAGCATGGGATATTTTATGAGCGTGCTATATTTTTCAAGTGGATTTATACGTGCCTCATGCAGAGCAAAATAGGAACTTCAGGTAGCCCATTATCAAAAATTACACATTAAATAGGAAGAGCAGTTAGAATAGTTCGTGGCAACTAATGGCTGTGCGACACCCCTCACCAACAAAAAACTATTGTGCAATGCTACTAACAAACACAATCAATATGTACAGTGGGTGACCTAACTCATGCAAGGTTTGATTAACATTCGAATGAGAAAATTAGCGTGCAAGTGGTATGACTATTTTTGGTTGTTGAGTGGATTGAAGGATCAAACTGCCTTCTCTTATAAAACCCCGCATGTTTTCTGCGGTATATTTAACGAAAACAGACACGGTTAATTGAATTCGGAGGTTGCCAGACATTCAAAAAATTGCCTTTGCCATTTAATATCACAGAGCAACATTGATTATTTCTATGCATTGAGCTATAAAAGAACATAAATATAAGGAATAAATGTTTCAAATAAATCCCTTCTGGAACTGGAAAATATGACCTTACATCAAGGAAAATCAGGTGAAGGCAAGGTTAAGGAATTTCAAACTTTTCGGGAAATAAGGAACGAATTCAGTGTTATAAATTATAATTCACTAATTTCTGAGATACTTTGCCCCGAAACACACTAATCACTTTCTTTTTCAGTTTTTTATTTGACTGCAGTGAGAACTACGATCGTAAACTCATACATTTTCGAAAAAACGTGGCAAGCTTTTTCTTTTCTTTGTCACGCTATGCCATTACAATCTCATAGCAATTTTTTGTCGGAAGAGAGTTGAGAGCGTTTACGGAAATTGTCAGCCAAAGGTCTGCCACGCGAGTTGTTAACTAATATTTTAAATATAAATCAGTCCACACTTTCGAGAATTATTAATTTTAAAACAGTGCCTAGAATTAAGCAAGGGGGACCAAAACGGTCAACAAGCAAACAGGATGAGGATTTTATTCGTTGCACACTACAAAATACCATTATATGTCCCTTAGGACTATTCAGAGGAACGTTTGTCAATGTTCTCTCAAACAATAATTAGAAGAAGTATGAAGGAAATTGGCCTTCACTAGCAAAATGCAATAAAACATCAGTCGTTAGTAGAAAACTAAGTAGAGAACGGTTTTTATTTGCTCAGGAGTATATTAACGACAGACGTTCATTTTGGAAAAGCATTTACTTTTGTGATGAAGTCTTATTTTTAAACAAGTCTCCAAAGTCGACTCAGGATGTCATAGTTGGGAAGAACTCCCCACACGAACACACTGTATCGACATTGACCTTCAAGAACTGCCGAAAACTGACGATTTGGATGGTGATAAAATTCGTAGAGCGGCCGATCTGGCGGTCGACAAACGAGACCATAAATAGCTAGGTGTTCATTGATATGATAAAAGATGCCTTCGGTTATAACGGCATTCACTGACGTAGAATGGGCAGTACAATGTATTAAAATAATTTTCCTGTTCATCGATCAATGGACGTATGAAAATAATTTTAGCTTATTCCTATAATCTAACTTTTGAGACCACAACCGACCTTTCAGCTTGTGATCTCCAATTCATGTTTATTCCTGCAAAATGTCTGAACATAAGTCCCATTGCACCAATCATAGGAAATCGGTACAAGGCCATAAAGCATAGTTCAATTGACAAAAGGCTGGATTTTGTGCTGAATGACTAAATAGACGAAAACACCATTAACAGCGTAGAAGTATCTATGTCCTTCCCCATTACAGCAGTATTACACGCTAAAGTACAATAAATAAAATACAAGTCTATTGTATTGTTAATTGCTTTTGTTATTTTGTCCTTGTTTCGTATTTTCCTTCTCTGTTTTCCGTTAGATAAAGTTTTAAATAATTGACCTGTCATAAAGTTTTTACAGCCCCTTGATGGTTTTCTTTGACCCTGATTGACTTGAGAGGAACTACGTTGGGAGATGTATGTGCTTCAATTGTTTTCGGGGGGTGAATTTTGCGATTTTGCGTCTGATATGACCCGAACTGTAGGTGTGTAATCTGAGAATGTCGGCAATTGGTTCGGCCCTTTTAATGGAAAGATAATTTTGGTTACTTTTTTGGCAATAAAAATAAATTGTTATGCCCATGGTCATCGTTTTAGTTAGCTGGTATTTTAGCACTGATGTTGACCGTATTTCAAACAGACCCATTCACACCTTTTTACATGCCAAACTAACCCTAACTTATCCTAACCATAACCCAAACCCAATCCGTTGTTTTCAATACTGGGTCAAAAGGGTCGTACAATATTCTTCGCAAGTAGGTGGGGTCAAACAATGTTTCATATATGATTTCGTTTGTACGGGCAACAACGCACAGAAACTCACACGGCTGAATGGTATACGCCCAAAAAAATGAAAAAGAAAGACAAAGCTTTTTATTTTAAAAGATTATTTTGCAGATTATAAAAACGAAGCTATACTTACATCTGCTCATCCAGTGGTAAAATGAGAATTTTTCGAATATTTTTTTGCTTAAAAAAATTAACTTTCACGACGTTTTAATCGTTCGTTCGTAAGAGGCTAACTGTAAACGAAGAACACGCCAAACTGTGAGCAATGAACTTTTCCCATGGAGAGCAATTTCATGTTTTTAATATTTGTTGGCAGAAATACAAATTGCTTATCGCATACTACGCATTTGAAGGACTTTTTTGATAGTGAGAAAAATACCAGCAAAACCATTGCAATGGACAAGCGTATGTCAAAGCAATCATAACGTAGTAAACACTAGACATAACAAACTTTGCAATCACGGTGACACAAAACAAACTTTTTGAAAGCAAACTACTGAAATTGGCAATGTAGTTTGCATCACAAATGCAGTGATTACTGGTTAATTGTTCAAGTTATCCGTTCCAGTCTTGTCAATTGGATTAAAAGTATCAAATTGCCATTTTCGTGGGAAAGAAAGTTAATGTATAATCAGGTCATGTCGAGTTACGAAGCTGGTTTCATAAAGCAGGAAAATGCTAATTGCGAAAGTTAATTTCATTTATATTTTGATAGTTTCCATCGTGATGGCCGCAAAACAAATTTCACATGCTTTGAAAATCAAAATTATTTTTCACAAATCCTTACAACTCGTTCTTGTTGATTCAATTGTCATTATTCGGCGTTCAGTTAGTAAATATGTAAGAAGTACGTTATACCATCTTTGCCATATATATATTTAATACCCCCTGTAGCAATGCATGTTTGTAGAATGGCCATTACGTGGCATTTCTACGGTATTTAATTTTCTTCGGCGCAAGTGTACATTAAAATATCGAGGCTGAAAATGAAAAAGTCACATTCCGATAACTTTAACTCCATGTCCTGCGCTGAATAATTTCTAAAAGAATTACTTTGAATAGTATCTAGATTTAATATACGAGAAAACTGCAAAGAGAACCCCAGAGGACCCATCGGGGAGCAAACCTCCTCGTTGATGCCTCACGCATCAACAGAAACAACGGCGAAACACGTATCTGGGCTTAAAGCTAGTACCTATGTTAGGAGTACGGTTCTTGCCAACTAAGTAAGCTTTTCGACAATCAACATTTACAATTGAAAATTTAAAAAAACCGGCTTAGTCAAATGTTCATTTCATTAGAATTTCTGCTTCCCACCATTATGGCTTTTCTCAGAAGATAAAAGGGCCACGCTTCATTTTCTTTTATCTAAATGCAACTGACGGCTGCTAGATTATTCAACTGTTTTTGAACATATCTTTTTGTTGACCGACAATTTCACTTAATTTGATTTATACTTAAAATATATATTTGCTTGTAACGTTTGTGAAAGCTTATAAATAAACATCCTGAATTCTTTTGTCAGCTTTTTACTATTTCTGGAACTGGCGTGTTGTTTTGGATACCCTCAATGTAGACGATCGTGTTTTGCGATAGGAGAAGGGGTGGGTGGAGGAGAGATCAAAGTTGAATCTGTCAGGTTGCCGTTTTACAAATGGTGCGATCGTATGTCTGACCGTTGGCTCGTGTGCTGCCGCTTTGGTTGGATTTAAAAGTCGCCTGCAATCGGTTAGTCGAGACCCTGCGAATAATCTTACTCCTGCTTGCCGCGGTTTTAGAGACTGCAGCACAATGCTTATAAAAGGGCGGATGACAGCAGAACAATCAAATGTGAGTTGAAGTAAAAGTTTACTGAAACCAAAAAAGGGCGGAAAATACACACTTCCAGGATCGGAGTTGACTAAAAGATTAAAATTCAGATGACTCATGTGATATTAAAATCATCTTATAGTTTTCTTGAAATCAAATATTTCGGTGAATATTGCGCATCCTTCTTTGCCGGGGTTATGTTAGACAATTATTGTGCCTGCATAAAATCCTGATATATTTTGCTTTTAAAAACATTTCACTGCTTATTTAATCGTTATCTAAGCATTGGTAATGCTACGGCTAGTAAACTTAGCCCACAGGCTAAAAATGAGAAAACAATTTATATAAATCCTGCAGGACATGCAATTATTGGTATCAAGAAATGTAAACGGAAATTTTGAAATGCGCATACCCTTTGAAACGAGTCATTTAACAAACATTTAAGATCAATCGTATTGCGGCACCATCTGAAACTATGTCACTTATACTGGAATTCCGACTTTCGAATGCACACATTTTCGGCACGCTCCAAAAACTGCACACGTAAAAGATTGACTACGTAATATTCTTTTTGATTTTGGATAAACTTACTCATTTAAATATATCTCATAAAAATGCACAATATACTCGTTTGATAGTGAGTTGCGTGGTCTTTAGTTTATACTTAAAGAGAACTGGAGTATACGTTTAAATTGACGGAATTACGACACTTAAAATCGCACAATTACCATCCACATTTTATTGCGTCTCTGCGTCTTTCATGCAGTACAAAATATACTTTACATTAATTGTAGCATTGCGTGGCTAATATATATTATTATCTTAATAGCACCGTGACGTTTATGATATTTTACAAAGAGAGCATACAACCTTTAATTTGAAAGCCAGAAACGCAAAGGCAATTTTAGATCAAGCGCAATTTTTTTCAAGAATTGGAACCCTTCCAAAACCTATAGATATCGTTGGTAAAAATTTAAATATTTAAGACGGGATTTGTTGTCAACTTCACATCAGAAAATGATTGTTGCTTAACTTTTTTAGAAATAATATTTTAATTTATAAGCGAATCGAAAATCGATCGATTATACGCATTTATGTAGTCATTTATACCAAGTGCACTTTTTGCGGACGTCCAAAAAGACATGCATTTATAAGCAGGCTCACTGAGGTGTCTTAAATATCTTGGGATTAGGCTCCAGGCTACTACATATTACAATCATACTTGAGCAATCCTTCCATAATTGAAAACATCTTTGATAATGTTCGGTTTCATTTCCTGAAAATAGTCACTGACCATAATTCTCGCCACTGCCACGCCTGAAGAATTTCATGTTCGTTATTTGCTCTTTTTTTAAACCTGTGAACTGCAGTTACTGGCATATGCATTACCAGGATGGAGATGTTAAGTTTAAATTAGCAGGAAAATGAAAAAAATATCAGCGAGGCAAGAGAAAATCTGTGTGGGTTAAGGCACATTAAAGCATTGAATTACTACCCACCCCATTAACAACGCGCATCCACGTTTCCAGTCAAAATGAATTAAGCTTATATTCGTTAGTGAACGCCTACCGATCGCTAACGGAACCCACTCATTCCGCTCTGCCTTGAGCCTCACTCTTGATCCTTGACCGCAGCCGCACAGCGGCTAGTACTAAAACAGGCAGATGAATATTGCAGGCAAAGTCAAGGAAGAATGGAATTGCAATTTATGGTTGATTAGCCCTGATTGACCAGTCATACCCAACACCAGGTTTCGCAAAACATAAGGATAGAACCCGCGACCCACGGAGAAGAAGTCTAACGCTCACAAAATTGAGCCATGGTCACATTGATTTGTCAGTGTTTTTGTCGTGGAGATATCGATAAGCAGTTTGTAAAGTAGAGATCAGTAACTGCGAAGACGGGTCCAGTCTACTCAAGACGTAGGATGAAGCAAAAATATCAATTTAAAAAACAACGACAACTGCTCAGTTGTCTGAAAAACGTGCTCACAACATGAAAATGCAAAATGAACTTAAAATTGCATCTTATAAGATATGTTGTCTCTTAGTTTCCAAAAACAATTGCCAGGGAAATACTTTTTGCAAAAGTCAAACGGTTAACCATTGAAATAGACGTTTTTAACGGAATAACTACATAAATTGCTAAATAATTTATTTAGACGCAAAAGCCAAGAGTAGAGGACAACTAAAACGTTTTTCGGGCTTGCGTGACTAAAACATACTCCAGACAGAAATGCTTATTCAGTTTTCCCTCACAAGAAAAACTATAAGGTGATTTTAAATATTTCGGCAAACCATGGAAGATAAATTAAAGCACATTATGTTTGCTTTGAAATAGACGTTTTCACGATTCTATGACGAAGGCGATATTAAAATAAAAAAAGGTGGGTGCTGTTAGAATTAAGTAGTTGTCGAAATGTTTTTTGAACAGTATTAAGTCACCTATGCAGGATATTCTGTAGCGTACGTTTCAGTTCTATGAAAATTTATTTCAATCAGTTTGTTCTTATCAGAGATTTTTAAGGAAACAAAATTGATCGACTTGCTGAGCACCTTAAGCATTAAACAATCTGGTACACTTTTTAGTGGTTCTGTTTCATAAAGTTCTGAATTCTAAGGACCATTATTTTATGCCATATATAGCCACATATGCATTTGTCTTCATTATTTCTCTTCATGTTGGCCAAGATAATTGACACTGATGAAAGAAAACGGATCCCTCCTCCTATCATTTCTAATGTGTCAAAACTTAATGGGTATTTTTTAATAAATTGTGTTGGTTTTTTAGAAAAGAGCTCATAAAAATCAAACAAAAAGTAACCGATTTTCAACAACTATACCATAAGTTTAACAGAATATACTAGTCTAAAAGAGGTTTGGAAGCTATATTATACGAAAACTCTCATCAAACAGTTGCTGGTTTATCTGCTTTAATGTTAACTAAAAATTCCTCACGTTTTTGTTAATTTACGAAATACTCGCTTACGGACAGACGAATATTGCCAGCAATGACAACGGAGACTATCATGGCCATTTTGGCCTTTTCGTCAAACAGTCGGTTGCAATACCTTGGCTTAGTTTTGACTGGCGGACAGCGTGTAATAAGACCGACATGCCCATTCCAGTCTATCTTGTCTTTGCCAGCAATATTCATCTTTATATTTTTTCCACAAGCCGCTGTGCTGCTGCGGGCAGGAATAGAGTGAGCCTCAAGGCAGAGTGGAATGAGCGAGTTCCATTAGCTTTTGGTGAGCGTTCATCAACGAATATAAGTCAATATTCCCTATCTTTACCAGCAAGACAACGAGTTCGCCCTTCAATTTTTAGAGTGTTGGGCTTCTGCTCAACGGGCCATCGAATCGATCCTTGGGTAGTGGACCTCTTGAGGTTTTGTATGACTGGCTGACGATGGCTAAGAAGCCAAAAATGGCCATTCCAACCTCTCTTAGCTTTTTTGGCAAAGTCAACTGCAAATTATGCTTAGACCCTAAAAGATGCCTGAATGGTATCAAAAAAAATATGCTGATGTGGCGTTAACTTGTTTCAATATACATTATCTGAAAAAAGGCTTACAACCTCAAGGTATGATACTGCTTTAGTTGGAACGGCTGATAGAGGGAGGCATAATTCGGTTTGAGGTTTTAGCCTATGCTTGCAGTTTTCTGGTAAAAAACGCATTTTTCACTGCGAAACGGCATTACAAGCCAAATGGTCAGAAAATAGGTATCACTACCGTTTTCATAACTTACAGCCATTCAGTGGCAAGCTACCTTCACTGTCAGAACAATGTTTAGGAGTACTCTCCCTGGCAAATGTTTAAATATTTAAAACAAGTATCTTCCTTCTGTTAATTAAGAGGTCAATTATACCACTGAAATTCAATTACTTACTGAATGTTCATTGCAGAAAATTGGATACATTTTCTACTGACAAAGATTGCATAGGCACGAAGGGTGTTAATTATTTATATAGTGACCTCGTTTGGCCATACTGTCTGTCGTGATATCTTCTCGGAGGTCTGGCTCGGCTGATGGCAGCGTCGCATAACGGTTAAGACAATAAAAATATTTATTTTCTTTTCTTGTCTAGCTCCCATGGCCGTAGTTTCGGCGTTGGAGTGTGCTTTGATAAAGACAACTAAACACACTCCACGCCAACGGGTTGGTTTGTCAAAGCGTCCGCGGTTAAAATAATAATTTAACTGCGCAAAACAAAGGAACATGATCACACGAAATACACGTGGTCTTGCACTAAATTCCAGTGTTTGGCTTAACACTGGGGTTAAAGTTAGTGTAATATTGGGGTTAATGGTAGGTTTGGGGTTCAAGGTAAAACACGGGAATAAGTACCCCGACCAAAATGTATCGCCGGATGATTTTGATGACTGAGAGAGTTCATGGGCCCGTGTCAACTCTTTGGTTTTTTGGATGCAGTCCACACAAAACAATTCTTGCCCCTTAAATTCTCCAGCTCTAGGTGGGAACCATCAGTTCCAGAATATGTGCTACAGAAGAGAGCTGAACTAAATTTCGAATGGGTCGACTAAGTGGGTGTGAAAGTACCGATGACATGAGAAAAACCATCTGAACTTCAGAACCAAGACGCACGAATGTAGAGTCCACTTACTTCTTTTTTAAGGATGTTGAAAAATTCTACCGGGTCTAGTGTAAAGAAGCGAATAGACCATAGTTTCTACAGGCTGACAAAAAAGGAGAACTGCTTTTTGGCGTGACTCTAAGCCTAGTCGTTAACGCACAAAATGCTAAGCTTTGTCTTTAACAGCACACGGCAAATGCCAATAGCACAAGTTAGAAAGGCGATGTTTCAGCTAGTTAAACTCATTTTTTGTTATGGTCAATATTTTGGAGTTAGACAAGATGTTGCCTACGAGATGGAACCTGATATTACTCACATTTCCTTCCTCTAATAAATTTGATCAGAAGTGCTGCAGAAAAACCTTTGGTGAATCCCACTAAGTCATAAAAGACTTTTGGTCAATTTGCATTTCCGGAACCTGTTGTGCATATTAATCAGTTGAATTTTAGTCGGGCATATTTAATCGAGCGAACAATATACAGTGTCTGAAAAAAAAAACATGCAATGTATTGTCTGAATAGCTGTTAAGGACATCGACATTAGCTCTGAAGTTTCCATCTTTCATACTCGAATGCAGCGCCACCATCCAGCAAAAATCATCGTCCTTCGCGCTTAAGCAATGCTTATATGGAGTGCCTCAGCCTCGGTTGTCTGACCTACATAATCTGATTCATCCCATATCTAAAAATGTTGCCATCTTAATTCTTAGCATGTAGCCTCAATGTTCATGCATTCATCGCATTGCCAATCAGTTTACGGTTAATTAACTACGTCTATAGTATACTTTACATCATGTTCATTCTCTTACACTTTATGCTGCATTTTATCTACCTGTGCGTCCCTTTTCTCTCTTTGTCCTCTTTAATTAGCCCAGAAAATATATTTTTATTGACAGAGTTATTATAAGTAGAATTTTAAGGAAACACTTTCTTACCCGAAATTGTTAATCGAATCTGTGCAGCGTAAGGGTTCTTCGGATCCGGTCCGGCTGTCAGGTGATAGCGCGGATCCATGCCAGGTCGAATGATCTCGATGCGGTCTCCCAGGCGCTGTTGGGCCAAACGACTATCCAGTAAACGACCTTCTTCAGTCGAGTCGGCACCCTTCGAGGGGTAATTTTGGGGACCATAGAAGGAAGTGGATGATGCAGACGAGGACGGCGTAGCATCAGGTCGAGAGCCAAGGACAGTATTCTGCACGAGGGGTGGATGGTGATTTATTTGAGCGGACTTTAAGCTGTTGTATTCGGCCAGTTCCTTAAGACCAGGGCCTCGAAGAAGACGAAGTTGTAGACCACCGGGGATTGACAGACCGCCAAATGCTTCGCAGGAAAGCGTAGCATTTTCACTGGGATAGCCTGTGGCGTAGAGCTTTGTGCCAGCAGCAATAAACTGCGGATGCATTACGATGGCAGGTAGCGTGCTAGGCGGAGGTAAAAACGTAACCACATCCATGTCAGTGAATCTAATTGTGCATAATCTTTTTCTCTCAAATAAGTATCACGTGGTAGGTGCACTGAAAAAACAGGGTATAGATCATGACATTTCAGGCGTTACTCAAAATATGCTTCCATAACAAATGCTGCACATAGGAGTTGGGGTGGTGAGGCATTCGTAGATGCAAGCTCACACCGCGTCAGCAACCTGTGCCAAATCTTACCTCAGCTGGTCTTGACTCTGTCTTGACACCGGGCACAGACGTGTGAGGGAAGAAAGATTTTGCTTGCTACTGGAGAAGGTCTACGGTCACTTTTTACTTATTCACTCAAAGTCACTGTCCTTGTGACACCGCTCCGTGGAGCTACCGGTTTAACACGTCGCCACAGGTGGTGAAACATATGGTTTGCAACATTTTCTTCGGTGTGCACATTTGAATAACCGCAGCGGATTTGCCAGTGTGCATGTGAACAAACCCACCTTTCCATCTCCTACATTTGTAGGCTATACGCTCACACGGCCTAGCCTAATAGAGAGAAAAAGGTAGAAAAACGGTCTAAAACTTGTTTTCTAAGGCGGAAATAAAAATGCAAATGTTTAATTTTGACATACAAAAGCATAGCCAAAATAGAAATAACTGATTTTTTTCGCAAAAAGGTTTAACCATCACCAGGGGAGAAGGTTTATTAAATATGGGAAAACCATAAAAATTAAAGTACTTATGCAGGTTCATGGAGATCAAATAATAATTTCAGGAATACTGTTATAAAAAAATTAAACTCATATTTCTTTAATAATGTTCGAAATATAGCACAAAGGTAAATCGGAGTGGTACCGAAGTTTTTCACCTTTTATAACAAGATAACTGGACTATTGTGGTATTCTTTAAGGTTAAAAAGAGTGCTTAGTAGTTTGCTAGTCTGACATAATAATTCATCACAAATTTAGACATTTCAAAGATGAGGAAAGGGCGATCGCTGAAAGAGTATGTGTATTAGGCTGAGCGTAAATTCGTCTTAACGAGGGTATCATCAGGGACTATGAGAATGGAACGAAAAAGCATGTTTTCAGTCTTATTTCTAACTCGTGTTGGTGAAGTTGAATTCGGGGCCCTCCCTCAGCGCGCGTGTTCACATCTACGAAGTCACGGCACAACGACGAGACAGAGAAGGAGCTTATTGTCAGACCATCACTCTCCTTTTCACTCTGCCTTCTCACTCCCACCAACCTCACCTAAACCCTGATAAAACTAGACATCCGAATGTCCTCAACCATTTCCCCACACTAACTGTTAATGTTCTAAATATAGCACTAAGTAAATCGGAGAGGTACCGAAGTTGTTCACCTTTTATAACAAGATAACTGGACTATTGTGGTGTTCTTTAAGGTTAAAAAGAGTGCTTAGTAGTTTGCTAGTCTGACATAATAATTCATCACAAATTTAGACATTTCAAAGATGAGGAAAGGGCGATCGCTGAAAGAGTATGTGTATTAGGCTGAGTGTAAAATCGCCTTAACGAGGCCATCATCAGGGACTATGAAAATGCAACGAAAAAGCATTTTTCAGTCAACCAAAGAGGACGGCGGTAAAGTTGCAGAAGGTGGGGGTTGTTGTTTGCGCAATGGTTGAGTTCACTTCTGTCTCACGGCGTGGTGACGCTGTGCCTCCTTAGGCTGGGAACTGGGTCGTGCCTTTTGGTCGCGCGGAAGACGCGCGTGATAACAAGGGAGGGTAAAGCACACACCCAGGCCTCCAGTAGTTTCTGCCCTGTCTTATTTCTAACTCGTGTTGGTGAAGATGAATTCGGGGCCCTCCCCCAGCGCGCGTGTTCACATCTACGAAGTCACGGCACAACGACGAGACAGAGAAGGAGCTTATTGTCAGACCATCACTCTCCTTTTCACTCTCCCTTCTCACTCCCACCAACCTCACCTAAACCGTGATAAAACTAGACATCCGTATGTCCTAAACCATTTCCCCACACTAACTGTTAATTGGTTTTTGAAACTCTTGCTAGTCTTCCTATCCTTATATTATCGTACAGACCCGAAGACGACTAATCAAAAACATATGTTCACCAAAGCTGACTTCTTGAAAGTTTACATGGGTATCAGCACTCGCAGCGGCATTTTAAATTGAGCCGCCATCGTTTATGCTCTCCATTCGCATGTGAATCATCTTATATGTACTTCGATCGGCCTATTTCACCCATTATATACTTGAATTTCAACACTTTTTGTTTATTCGTACATCAAAAGACGTCATTAGCGCACGCCCCCTGCACCATTTTGAAGGAAGTCCAATTTGATAAATATTTTGTAAGGCATTCAAGTACGATACTGCAAGGTGAATGAGGGACCTATTTTGCTGAAAGTTTTCGAATTTTACTTTCATAAAAAAACTTAGCTCTCTCTCTAAAGCTGTATACCTTTATCGCCGCTAGAAGACATAGGACAGATTTGAATCATTAATTGTTAAATGAACAGTGACCATGCGGCAGCATTGATAAACGAACCAATGCGATGCTCTATGAGTGGATATTTCACGAAGTTCAAATATATCATAATTCCAACTACTTCTGAATTGACATATGCCCTTCCTTCATATGTTACATTTAAAAAGTTCATAATTTGCTATTGCATGCGTACAAACGTTATGTGCGCGTGTTTTCATAATGTGTATTTATACTAAACATTTTTTTACTGAAAAGAAGCTTATTTTTAATTCGGCACCTGGTCATGGCTAACATATATTGGGATAACGCTGCAAGATAATCAATATCGTAATCTTGCGTTTGTAATCTATTATAATCGAAAATATCTTTTTATAAATAGTGTTTGAAAAAGGCAAAAAACAAGGTAGTTTTCACACATGCGGGAACTTGGTATAAATTTTATTTACCTTCGGTGTTTTCATAACTTAGATTTTTTTTAAAACCGCTGGTGCGCGTTACACAAAGCTATTACTTTAATACCAAATAGCATACCAAAAGGTATTGGGACCCTTTTGGGATATTAGGCGAGACTATAATCCATTCCTGCTTAAAGAAGCAGCCGAGCATTTCCCTAGCTGAGAATGCAGATTTTGACCAAAACACATTAATAAGATTTTTACGAAGGACGAAGAGATGGTGGACACTGTGTCGTTTTCAGATTTTCAGCTAACTTCTCAGTAGGAAGGCAAAAGGTAAAGTTAAATCCTTGAGCAGTATTTATAAAGAATACGCAACGTTAATTGTGCGAAATTAAATCATTAATTTGCCTGCCAGGGATCATCAGTGGCAAAAATATTGCTACCTTACACTTTTTCTAGAACTCTTTAGAAGGAAATTGGCTTGGTGGAAAACTTGATACACTTGATACAGATGTGTTTCTTACTGAGGCGTTCAGACCAGGCAAATTAGAGCTTTCTGTCATGGACGCTGACTGCAAACGTTGGCATCTGAGCTAAATATTTGCAAAGGAGCTGGCTTACGACTCAATTCTTTTTTTGTGCACTGGATCTCAATATTATTCAAATTGAATTAGCTTGCAAAACTTTCTGCAAAGACTCCGAGTCCAAACTTTTGTGGGGTCAAAACCGAGCAGAAAAAGCAAAAGGCAACTGGCAAAAACAGCATTTTGGTAATTTAATCATTAAACCTCTACGATTTCATGGATAATTAATTTTGCGCAAGTGGAAGGGTTTATTTATGTCTCGGGGGTGAAGTGAGATGGTTGGTTGTGCTCCTCATTCCCACGTCGACTGCACGACAGAGTCGGTTTGTTGAGGACGTTGAAACTGCAGTTCTGCGTCAAAAACTGTATTTTAAATTATGTTTAGCATGCATTACAGGCAGTTTATCAGTAAAGTAACGGAGAATCAAATAAGGTAACAAGTTAATATAATTATTTGTTGTCTAGCAAGCATTAAACTGTTCTATCGCCTTATAGCAGGATACAATCAGTTATACGTCACCACTCTATCTGCGAGTATGCTCGCCTTCTGTTTTCACTTATGTACTGCATATACATTGGGCAAACGCATGTGTGCAATTACTTTCTGGAATATAATAGAAGATGTGGTATTCTCCATTAATGACTATGTTCAGTATGTTCCCTCTATTATTTTTATTATCATATGTTGGAAATAATTTCAGGCAGACGTTTAAACTTCAAATCTACCTAGGAGTAAAATGGCTTCGAAAAGAGATCAAAAAATATGTCTGTACAGACGGAAAACGTAAATGTCTAAGTAGAGGCAAAGAAGCTAAGCATAAAAACCTGATTTTTAAGTTAAACCTCTTACAAAGAGTAGAAAAAACAGGTTTATTGACTCTTTGCCTACAGGAAAAAGGATGTCTTTGTTCGTTAATTTCAGTGTTTTCGTCCCTTTTTCTAGCACGCTTTTGGAAAAATCCTTGGCATGTACGCGTTAGTGAAATGTTTACTATCAGTCTCTTCAGGGAATTCAGCGAGGGCCAGAATTTTTAGCAAGGTAAAACTGCGTTCTGCGCATGACAGTAACAAAAAAGGAAAGAGCAACCATTTCTGACATGAAGAGAAGACCAGTAATTTTTTTGCAGTAAGACATTTTGGACAGCATTTAGAGGGAAGAAGGAGGATGAGAAAAGTCAAAATTGTTTGGTTTTTGGACATTAATATGATATAGTCTTGTAAAAAAGAGGTTACTTTTGAAGAGAGAAATGTAACCGTTTTGTTTGAAGGATGGCATTTTGGCATATCAGATTTTGAGAGTTTATTCATAGGAGTACCATTAAGTTTTCATAACCATTTGATAATTTCTGACTTTGCTTTCGACGTTTTTACTGTACATTTGAACTAAAAGAAACATGTCATGCATTACCATATTTCCAGGGACAAGTTGATACGTGTTAAAATTAGGATTACAAATCAAAATACGGTGACGGTAACAGCTGGAATAAAAGTAGGGTTTGTAGTAGGGCATCTGTTAGAGTCAAAGGTTAGGACTAAATGCTTCTTATCGTTACTGGAATTTTGCAAATTTAGTAATGGAGAATTTTCCATTCGTTTGTGTCGATAAATAATTTGGTTGTGCGTACAAAACAAATTGGTGAATCAGCAAGTCAATTCAAGGTATGTTCATGACGTCTATCTGTCGTTCAAAAAGAGATGCGGGGTAAGATAAAGTTGATGCCGTGCGTAACGTTGCAACCAACAGCCTCTGCCTTCCCCTACGTAGCGATTTTTCGTAAAATAATATCCTTCCGTTACGCCTTGACCCTAAGGATATTAAGTCCTTTTGGACTTGTCTCTGTCTCTTGTCCCTAAAACTGGCTAAAAAATTGAATAAAAAGCTGCTTTGGGCTAAGCTAGCCAATCAAGAAGCCCTTTATTTGTGAAACGCTGATGTAGATCTAGGGGAAATCCACTAATCACTGTCAAGTCTCTTCGAGCAATTAATAACAGCCTTTCAGGTGGCATATACTTTTTCCTATCAAAAGTGATCGCAAGGTTGATATCTTTCACGTCTATCACGAAAAATGACACATTTTATAAATTACGTTCGCGACGCTCTTCGTTTGCACAAACAAATTGTTTTTACATGCAGCATAACTGATTGACAAAAACAGGGATGACTTCAGAATAGTGCGACGCAATGTCAAAATATAAACAAACACGAGTAAGTGAAACCAATTCTAGACACTCATCGATGTCCAAGGCAACGGAAACGTACATACTGCCAGGCGACCAGGGTAATTCTAAAAAACTTTGCAGATGCAGGAGGTAGGGACGATAGGCTGTTTTTTGCGCATCATTTCGACCACCTTTTTGGTGTTCACAGGCCACGACCACTTGGCATTCGGTGTATTTTGCCAGCATGTTAGGACACTTTTTCAAACTCCCCCCCACGATGCTGCAAGCAGCAGCGTACCAACTAGGGTTGTCTAGCTATCGTAGGCCCCTGGGCAACGTCAATGTGGACTGCGACTTTGTTACAGCTGGACTACGACACAGCTCTCCCTCTCTCCGTGCGTGGAAGTTTATGATTGGGGTGGTGGCGGGGGGTTTGGGGGGAGTTATTAGGTCATGTGGGATATGTGGGGACATATCCTGCTTTGAATTATCCCGACGGTCAATGGCGCCTACAGAGGTGTGGCCGCACAGATGGAAACTGCGTGTCAGAGCAGGACATGGCGAAGTAACATTAACCAGCGGGTTCAAAGATGCGTTTGCCGGGGACCGGCAGTGTATTGCTTAGATGTAATGTGTCTGATCAAGCGGGTGTAGACAGTGTATCGTATGGTACCTTTCCATGCGTGACAGGTGGCGGCAGTGTATCTGCGGCTGAATGAATCTTCCTTAAAGTCTGTGCATATTTAGCTCGCTTCTTTTCAGTGCTCATTTTCCGCGAACTTCGCTTATAAAACTCTAAAAAGGCCTATCTTTTTAAGTTAACTAAAATATTTCATTATTGACTTACCTCTTATGATCCTGCGCATATGCTTCATTTTTTTCTGAAAAATATGTAGTTTTATGCTTGACGCTTTATATATCTTACATTCGAAGGTTTTCTGGGTAATATGGGAAAATTCGATTACAAGTAAATTTGTCTGGTGCGCCATCTTTGAAAAAAATAAATTGTCATAGTGTAAATAACCTATTTAAAATGGGATACTCAATTACTTGGGTAGAACAAGGTCGTAGTTGAAAATTATCGTACGTTGAGGGGTTAATTTAATCTTACAAGCTTTAAGATTCATGTTCTGGCAAGAATGGATCACAGCTAAAAGATAAATGTTAAAAGATATTGCATCGATTTTCATGTGAGAACGGGTTATTGATGCTTCTGAAATGTTTATAAGCAAAACTGATTCCAAGACTGTTGCGCCAAATTGGACATGATTCAGGGAGAATGGAACACGCAAAGACATTTTGTTTTTGTCGACTTATATTCTGATTGTGCATGGTTCCTAAATAAAATGACAGTTGGAGTGCATTTCTGCGCAAATGACGACAGAACCAAATGAAAAACAGTGTGTGTGTGTGTGTCATTTTCGAAAATCTGCCTACCTGCCAACATCGGTCCAGTTGCCATGACCACCTAGCGGTGCCATGTCCAGTTGGGCCAGACAGGTGTATCGAGTCGCGTCAGCCACCTGTAGTTGATCAATGATGAGCCGTGAGACCGCGATCACCGGTATGCCTGAATCATCTTTGCGCAGGCCAGCGACTACGGAGAACCGGCCCAGCCGGGTGCCACTAAAGTCCACCTCCCTTGGACTCAGGTTGTCCACCTCCAATTTGCGCACCTCCGGTCGTTCACCTGGCTTCCGTGTGGTCTCCTCAATGGCCGGCAGGATTTCACTGCCCTCGGCAACCGCAGTACCAAGGTAACGCTTTGCCTCCTCCAGGGGCAAGTATGGCAGGGCCTCACGGATGAGCTTGTCAAAGTTGAGGTTAGCGTAGGTCACATCCTCCGGCGGTGGTAGACTCGTTCCACCGCCCCGGTACCAACTCAATTTCGGTGGCGGGTTGCCACGAGCAGCACATTCCAAGACCATCTGCTCACCCTCCTTGGCCACTGGTCGATTATTGTAATGCCATACGGGCAGCTGGCCCGTTACCGTTCCCGAGTCCTCAAAGGGTAGATTGGGGTCGGTTGAGGCTGTTGGGGAACGGCGTTGGCGTTGAATTCCATCGCCAAAATGGCGCTGGTAGGAATACCTGTCTAGAGGGGGTCGAAACTGATCCTGACTGCGTTTAAGTAGTTCGGGGAAGTACGTGGTAGATCGCAGCTGAGCAGGCGTTGGCAGACTGATAAGGCGCGGGTTGCCGGGCAACATATGTGGTCGCGAGAAGACAATGAGGCGGATAGGCTGCACTTGGACTAAGAATTCTGACTCAACGATCCCGCTCTTCTCACCGTCCCCCCACTCGACTCCCTCATCACGACCAATACGGACGTTCTGGTAGTTGTTTTGCGGTTTGTAGACAGGGTTTAGAGCCTCAGCCTTGCACATATACATTCCGGCGTGCCGCATATGCAATTTTGGAAAGAACAATACCTGCCAAATGTTGGAATTATTTCGGCTT
Source organism: Schistocephalus solidus (assembly GCA_017591395.1). Classification (NCBI taxonomy): domain Eukaryota; kingdom Metazoa; phylum Platyhelminthes; class Cestoda; order Diphyllobothriidea; family Diphyllobothriidae; genus Schistocephalus; species Schistocephalus solidus. Next base: position 51,410 of record WEDG01013305.1, read on the forward strand.
AGTATTATCATAAAGGACAAATAGGAGAAAATGCAAAAGACAATAGCCGGCTTATTAAACCCGTGCTCTCGCTGGTGTAAGTCAAACCAGACATCTAGTTTTACTATGTGTGTCATAGTTTCGTTAAATCTTTTGCTGTTGCGTGAGGTTCCCTTCCGGCAGGAAAATTTAATAAGAATTAGCTGTTTATTTGGGTACATCTTAACAAATATATCACATAGTGTCTGCTGCGTCCTGAAGGACCTCCTTATTCGACAAGCTAGTAAGTAAGAAACATTTTCTGCCACAGAAAAGCATCTCTTCATGGCATAAAGATAAGAGGTTACCTGCATTTCACCTCTAGTGGCCAAAATTGAATAACTGAATTTCAGTCATAAATGTTCGCGTATGGCATCACCAAGTGCATGGTTGGAAACATGTAGGGTAGTGTGTTAACATGGCCTACGCATAAGTGCGCTTCAGGGTATAGAGGTTTATGTACGCGGCCCACGGACAACTTTCTGAAACAATGTGAGAGTACTGAAGATACAAGCGAAAATTTGAGTCTTCCGGAAAAAAATTGAAATGAAGTAGACGGGCAAAGCAACTCCGTTGGAGAAACTGGAAGACTTCTCTGGGCACGAATCTCCCAACACGCAGAAGCAAGGCAGAGGAATGACGCCAATTATCAAATCGAAGCTAATTTGACGAGACCCAGCGACACATTGAATCTCAAAGCAGCATAAATTTTCATGAGAGGTGGCAATCGCGGGAGCCGTGAGCTGCTTGAATCATGGATTACAGGCTCCCAGTCTATTATCAAGTGCAATGACCTACAAAAACGCATATTCGGCGTTGAGACTCAGCGCAGCCAGAGCAATCGGATACTTGGTGAGCGCTCAGGCGAACACATTCTCCAACGCCAATATAAGTGAGCTAGGTGGCTGAGTCATTATCATCACGCCAAACTCCAACAAGGGTGATGCACATTTAGCAGGAAACGACGCGCATACCGGCCATCAAACGAAAGAGTATCATCATCGAATGTGGAACCGTCGATTTCCATAGGTATGCAGTAGCATAGCGAATGTATACTAGGAATACGGCAACTCCTTGTGAATTAAGTAATTTATCTGTTGCCTTCTCCGATGAGGAGTTCGAGCGTAATTCGGAAACATTTGACGAGTACATTTCTTGTCCTAACTATCCCATCTACTTATTTTCAGATTAAATACTATTTTAGGCTTAATGCTGGCCTGGGTTGCGTGCATTACATTAACAAAGAAAGTTCGAATTTTTTAGAGGAATTGATGATACTTCAAATATGATGACGGCAGTAAAGTTCAGTTTAACTCGCTGCATTTTGAGGCAGAAAATTTTGCCTTGTGACTGGTTTCAATCAAATCATCTTTAATTCTCTAAGCAAAGTTAAATTAATTATAAATGAGGACCATCTCTGTGCAGTGATAGTTTTTAAATTTAAAAAATATACACATTGATTACTGAACGACAAGAAAAGGAAATGAATTCGCTAAGAAACACGGTTTTCTTTTTCAGACTGTGCAATATAATATTAAACTAACTGCTAGCAGACGAGTGCAAGTTTCATTTCAGGGCTGAACTTTGCACAGTGTCACTTACAACGAAGTTGTGACAAAATGGACGTGCATCTACATAATTGAATCATTTTCTTCCTACTTGAAAACTCTTGTTTTGCTATTGCGCATGATTCCTTTTAAACATAAACTGTACCTGTTCTGTGGTTCACTTCGCGAACGATGCAAAACGATGCCAAAAGTAAAACCTATTTGACACGTTAGAAAAAACCGCTGTATGGCAAAATGGCTGCCGCGCATCGGTGATGTCCTTAAAATAGAACTGTGTTTCCCAATATTCCATTGTTCTGCGGCCTTCAGTCACATTTTGAACCAAAAAGCTCGTTTTACCAAAACGTTCAGTATTCAACAAGCATCTGAAAAGCTCCATTTGCCTAGAAAGTATATAGAATGGTGAATTTCACAGATACTTTTTTCGATTTTAGATGCTTTAGGGAATCACATTTGTATTCACACAGATATTGAAAAACGTTTTCTGAAAAAAAGGCGTGGAAGCAAAAAGCAGGAAAAACACTACTTTTTAACAAAAGTACTGCTAACAGACGTTCTTGCCTGCATCTATGTGACTATTCGTCGGGGCACTAAATCAAGTACATCGACAATTATTTGCTTTTCTAAAAAATGATCAGCGCGTTCACATCTTGCCTCATCTGAATAGAGAAGACAAAAACATGTTTTAACTGCGACAAGTTCAGTTTGGTGAAACGCGTGTGTTTATATTACTCCATGCCCCTATCATAGCACGCGAACGTTTTGCAAACGTAACAAAGGATCGCTATTAGCATAGCAAGTCGCTTTAATTTAAGGTTCGTTAATTGCTATTCCTACGTGTAAACGGCTTGACTGATGAAATTACTAATTAACATCCTGCAGGCACAAGGACCTTCTCTGGAACAAGGGTGGCAAAAAATTAAATAAGCAATGCTGTTGATGATACAAATGTGATCTTTTGAAGTTCCTCCCCAATTTTTCATGGTTTTGTCGCATAACGTGCGTCAGACATAGTCATTGCGGTTTCTTTCAATGTCCTGCGCGTTACTCTAACATGTAAATGGTCAGCCAGATCATTGCGCATTGCCAATACCAGTAGTTCATGGCCTAGATAGAAATTGGCACTTTATTTGGCCTTCACATTTTACTGGCCTTGACAGAGGCAAATGAGGTGAGAGGATGGCAAGCCACTAATCCACAAAATTTATACGGGTATCTAAGGGCAACTTGAACGGCAGGATAAGTGCTCCTCTGACTTCTACTAGTGCTATTTTGGAAAAGCTGATCTAAGCAATACCATCTTCTTACCCGAGTATTTTCCTGTGGACTCCCATCGTTATTTCACTGTACGGTGTGTAGGTTCCTTTACGAGGATCCTGCCCAAATATCAATTATGTGATATAGAAGGTGGACAGGCTCATGGAATTCGATGACGGATATTGTCCTTTTTCCATTCAGAATATAATGCAACTTTATTTTTTTAATAAAATGTTTATGCATTTAAGAATATATCTGTGGCACCATGTTATGGGGCGATTGCCTATGTTAACAGCGGTACTAGACCTAGATGCCGGAGGTGAGTTATTTTGTTTTGGCATTAGTTCAAGCTACATCCCAGAGTTTTATTAGATAAGACTTGTCACACTGTAAAGTGTATTTTTTTCCGATTAAACCCTGAGCCCGTGCCTGCGACCAAAAATGTTAGCTTTGGGAACCCGACGTTTTATCGATTCTCATAGTCCGAATTTCCCAGCTCCGTGATTTCGTTCTCCAAATTGCAGTCATAATGTTCAAACGGACTATCTGTTGCATGGTTCACAATTTTCATAGCATTTGCGAATGCGTTCCAAGAAACGGTCAAACTGGCTTCCAATTAAATGTCATTTTAGAGTTCAAATATATGAAAAAATAATTTTTTTTTAGCGGTATTCTGTCTGCTTACACATGACCTAGGACCAGAATGACCATAATGTTATCAGTTAAGACATTGTGTCTATGTATATGACCACTTTTTAGTGCATTAATAATCGTACAACGGAGCCTACAAGTAGTTAAGATAGCAGAAATAACTGAAATATAAATTTAAACGTAACACTTTACGTTTCTGATCGAAGGATTCTCATAGGTTTTTAGGAAATAACGGGCTAACCAGTAACCAGTGACTACCTACGTATTCAAATATGTCACCAAAATAACTTTCTCTTTTGTGTGTGCGTTGCGAATCATACACGCTCATGACATTTTTCTTCCGTTGGGGATCTTTCATGTAGTTCACCAACATTGATAAAACAAAATATATAAGAATTTCGACAGTTGCAGTGCACTTCAAATCGTTGGAAAGTTGCATCGTGTATAACGTCGAGAGTCTCTTTAGACAATCCTTACACTTATATGCTCAGGTATATTTGAGATAAATTAGTATACGTTACGCTAAATTTCCATCATTTCAACTCACAATTTATGAGTTTTCACCCCATTATCTTCTTGGTTAAATGCTAGTCTGAATAATCCAACGCTCCTTTAGCATTTCTAAACCAAATTGAGTTGATATCACGCGTAAACGAGCGTTATACAGTGCCCCTTGGAAGTTTTCAAAAAATGTGGAATAATAGAAGTCTCAGTACCGTTTGATGGTTGTCCTTTTTTGAAGTAAACTCCATGGTGTAAACAAACTTAATTAATTCTTCACCATCTGGAAATATAAAGGAGCAGCTAGTGGAAATTCATGTTGCAGTAATTGGGCATTCTAGCACTTGCTTTGTTATTATTTTAAGAAAAAGGATGTAAATTTGCAGAAAAGACCCAAAAACATTAACGTTTTTGTGAGCATGGAAAATTACCTAATTTTGTTTCCCCCAAACTGCCGCACTAGTAAAGCTACGAGGCTACAGTTTGGTACACAGACGTTTGATATGATATGGTCACTTTGGGGTAAGAATATAATTAAGTGCATAACAAAACTGGGAAAAATACGGAATACCGAAACGTAGTGCAACGAAAACAATGAATACTGCATTAATCAGTTAGAAGTTGTTTGTGTTCGGCAAACAGTCGTATCCTGACCACAAAGACGCGATACCTGCAAGTTGGTCTCGGGCTCTTCTTAAGCTGATTGAGCCTTACCTTAAATCAGTTCATAACAGTAGGCATCACTCCTATATGACTTATTCGCATAAATAGATTTGATGCAAGCCGACTTGAGGAAAAATGCTACCTACTTGATAAGTTTTACGACAGTCAGTGCTCGATTTCATGAGAAGTAAAACAAAATTGGAAATGCGCTTTAAATAAGAAGTTATTATTCAATGGAAATTCTAATATTTATTATCTTTGAGCCAGGATATTTCAGACACAGCAGGATGCCGCCTTTTGAGCAAGGTTTTTTTTGCCTTCTGAAAAACTTTTTCGACAAAAATAACTGCTTAAGTGGTGTGCATTTCTTCTATAGATGTTCGATGCCCTTTCAAATTCTAAAGAAATTATGACAACCGTATTCGTTTGGAACACATTTGAACGTGAATAAAGTTTTTATCATTTTTTCTCCTCGAAAAAAGGCCACCTTTTCGTTTCAAGAACGTTTCCAATTGTTAAATGTTTAAGACTGTACAGTATCTATTCAAATCGCATGGTAATTTTCAGTTCGTTGATGCCTCTTATAAAGAACAAGGTAAAATCTTCATTCATTACAAATTTTTCGAAGCCCTATGTGTTGTCCTTTTAGTGAAATGAAGGAAGTTATGATATTCTTTTCACTGGAGTTCTAAATCCAAATCAGGCTCAAAATAATTTACGAATTTGAAAATTTTTTTATACATTAACTTACCCCTCCTTTTAAAATAAATTTAAAGACGTGGCTGATTATTAAAATAGCACATAAGGAATATTTCTTTATGTGTTTCCTATAAAATATGTTTGAAGATGCAAGACCATTGACAATCTTTAGAAAAAAGCAGACTAATTAAATCATAATTTTCCTCGAGTCATTTTTTCCCAAAAGTCGAAAAGACTTTCGGTTGCAAGGCAGCACCTTATTCTGTCTGAAATATATTGAGATTATATCCCAGGGTATCAAAAAATAAAACTCCCCTTAAATAATTATATATATATATATATTGCTAATAAAAGCGAAGCATCCCAAGATACAAAATAAAAAAGACAAAATTCTTTGAAAAAAAAGGAAAATTTACTGCGTACATTTTCGAGAATGGTCCCCCAGTTCGTTGTCAGACTACAGCTAGTGTACAGTCCCAACACGTAATTAACCTTGGTTAACAAAGGATTCAACGGTTCGGCAAAATCCGAACCAAAACGTGTTGACTGCATTTGGCATCCTGTCGTGGTTGGTTCTGAGCGTTTAAATTTGTTTTTAACGATTTTGTATGTAGCATCCAAATCTGTATACGGGTTGATGCATGCCTCTTCTGATTGCATTGCTTCCAGGAATTCACGGCCTTTTCTGGTTGGACAGGTGCCAACAATCCGTGTTTACTTCCTTGCAACGTAACACCCTGTTTACAGTGTATGCATAGCCACTTGCGATAAATGGTCTCGTCTTCTAACCCTTAATTGATGCTTTAGAAGGCAGGCTGAGACAGATTTCCCAGATTGCCCACAATAAACGTCATATCAAATGGAATATGGGATTCTGTAGAAAACACCTTTTTTATCAAGGTAGCTAACCCTGTCCTTAGGCTGTGCAAGCTGTGAGCTTAAAGTAGAGGAAGGGTGGTGTGCTACTTGTACCTGGTGTTTTCTTAACCGTCTTTTGACCAGCTCTGATATATTTTTTATGTATGTGAGAGCTCTTCTGGTCATTGTTTTTGGTGCCTGGGTGGCCCTGTCTTTTAAAATAGCTTTCTTTTTGGTTTAATGCTGGAATTCCATGAATTGAATTCACGTTCGAATGCGAAGCCGATGGACAAGTCCAGTTTTTAGATGTCCGCGTACATCGGGAAACTGATGGATCTCTACACGCCTTGGTTTAACCGCAAAAAAACATATTCTGTGGTCATCCTACACTTTGAGAAAAATCATCCTATCTCTCTCAAAAGGAGTTCTGTCTACAGCTTCCTAAATCAAGCCAAAACACACTGCTCTGATGAAGAAAAATTACGAGAAGAAATGAAATACCTCTTTAACTTGTTCTCTAAAAATGGATACCCGCGTTACTTTGTGCAACGATGCCCAAAGTGGCAAGAATCCAAAGAGAAATGTATTTCAAACGACATGGCCACCCAGGCACCAAACACAATGACCAGAAGAGCTCTCACATACATAAAAAAATATATCAGAGCTGGTCAAAAGACGGTTAAGAAAAGACCAGGTACAAGTAGCACAGGACCTTTCATCTACTTTAAGCTCACAGCTTGCACAGCCTATATATATATATATATATATGTGTGTGTGTGTGTATGTGTATTAATGCCTGGAGAAAATTTAACCCGAGCAAACGTATGCTCACCGAATTTCCTTAGGAACTTGCGTATTTATGATTTGATAATTTTTACTCAGATTGGCAAATAACCATTCTCATTATGAACTCTGAAATTATATGGCAGAAAATGATATTTTCAAAGCTTTTGAACGCCCAAAATTGAAAAAACTCAAATCTTATGGAACTTTTCTGGCATATGCAATCTTCCGTTAATGTGCAGTAGAGAATTTTTGTTTTAAAAGATTGAAGCACGATCCTCCCACATTTCTCTTGATTTTCACATGCCGGGGGTTAGAATCTCGGGTGTTTAAACCCAGGATTTAGGTACGATTGGCTTATGGCGGTAAATAAGCCAAATATTTTCCATTGGAATTTCCTCCCCGTTTTGAGGTTGAACACTTCTACAATTTTAATTGCGACGTTGTGCGCGAGCTGTAGATCTTCAGATGCCAGGCAAGGCAAAAAAGCCCATTCCATCCGGCCTGGTGCACGCCACTGTCACATAAACTACCGAGACTGTTTGGAGTAAGCTAAAATTTTCGTCTCAAAAGGTATGTTTTTACGACCATTACTCAGTTACTGACGATGATTCTGCAGCCGTTTATTCGTAAGAACGGCTCCATCTGACGCTTGAAGTTGCCTGAAAGTACTGGGGATTTACCAGTTTCAAAATATATTTCATTTATAAAACCCAATTTTTTATTGATTGTACGAAAACATAGGATGACGTTTGCGTTGCATTTCGCATTTTTGAAGACCCTTAACATTCCGCAATGTATAATGCCATAAAACCAATGAAAGTGGCTTATAATGAACATAATTTACCCAGTTGCCACATGACAGTCAAAATGCGAATAGTTTATAGGTCAAAACCAATAGTCAGTTTCTTTCTATGAGTGATTTGTAAGTATAATATTATCTTCCGTTTTCATGAAACAGAGCCCCAGTTCTTTTACTCTTGATCTTTTTTGGAGAAGAAGCCTTTCCTATCACTTATAATAATACAGTCGGATGTCACGAATCCTAGGCGGCCACTGCTCTTGATCCTCAAAGAAACAATGATCGTCCCTGTAAATTATATTATAAATAGCTGAGGAGTAGCTTATTTTTCTGGTAAGACGCTTAATAGCTTAAATGCTGGTTTGACCTTACATCGACAATGGTAACAAAATACCCACACCTCTATTGCTTTACTGTTTAAGAGGTACTTTTTGCCGACTGTCATTAGCGGTCTTTTATGGAATTAATGCTCTGTGACATCAGTCAAAAACGTTCCCTTTTTTAAATGCCGAAGGAGGTCGCTGATTGCCTAAAAGTTGTTTTTTAGGTGAACACGAAAATGACTACTTATTTTGGCTACTACCACTTGAACAATTTGTATCGTGAAGATAAATGGATGTTATTGTGACTTACCCAGAGCTCAGTGTTTTTACGGTAGGACGCAACTTTGAGTGCCAGCTAGTGCAGACAAGACGAGTAAGCATTATCAAAATTGATGTTTTAACTTAATTGAAAATTTATTTCTTTCCCAAATAACATGTTCGAAAGTGGCTGACATGTTACGAATAAATTAACTTGGTAGTTCCACGCAAAAAGCTGACAGACAAAATTTTTTAATTGCAAAAAATAATTTTGAATAAAAGCTGCGCATTCTTTAGTCAGTTCAGTATCATTTTTACTCCACCCCACCAGAGAAACTTTACTTAGCCTGACTAGTGGCCGGTTATGATTGAAGTGCCTGTGTGTATCACATTTAACCTTAATTTTTGCCATGATTAATTACCTTCTGGGCGACGTCTGTGCACATTACGGGATGAATGCACCTGGGAATCACCATATCAATAAAAGTTGAAAAGTCAATTAAAGTGGTCTTATACACCGACCACGTAATTACTGTTGTCGGAGGGAGAATTGATGATGTACTATAGGGGTTGGTAGTTGGACAGTAATTGTCTGCTCATCCTGAAATAAATGGGTTGCTCGAGATAAAATAACTGCAATTTTGAAGCAGTAAAATAAATCAGAAAACCAACGAAGAACACTGGGGGGACACACTGATGCGCCAAACTGCTCACAACTGTATCCTACGACGGCAGAAGATGGTAACAGTTAACCTATGGGATTTTATACAGTACCTATACTCTAAGTATGCTTACTCATATAACGTAAACAAAACAGCCAATAAAATATTCATTCTTTGCAAAATTAAAGTATTGACTGTTATGTGTTGCCATTCGCAATATTTTTCCTTGCATATGCTAACTTAACTGGCTTTAGTCCCTTAAATTATTTCAGTAAAAGGTGCCAAATGCAAAATGTGGCGCACAAGAATAACGAAGACGCCATCGAGAATGCAGTTGCTTTTCTTTTGTTTGTTTTTCGTAGTACAATTCTGAAAACATCGGCTGAACAGTCCCTAAGGCCAATCCTCGCCTTAACCCTGCTGTGACTTTTCCTGGAATTTTACGCAGTCAACTATCTTATTGGCGCTCCTGATCACTTTGATGCACTGGCGTTACCTGTACGATATCTGCAGAAAAAAAGTACAAGGTCTATGTGTAGTTGATGTTTTGTATGCTCCTATGGTCAAAACTTTTGAAAAAATTTTCTGCGGCTGAAAGCTGAATCCAAGTACAATTGACGGTTGATGAAGCCTTCTTGGTGTATAGAAGGGCATGTACGTTTATCCCCCTACTTCAGTTTAAGACTGGAAACACTGCAATTCCTCACAATTTCGAAGATGTCATCGACTTTGACCACGTGTGGCAAGATAGACTTCATTAAAACAATATCTGTCCCACGATGAGGAAACAACAAAGATTTTAGCTGTCGGGGTGACGGCGCGTTGATTTTTATTCTGTTTGCTGAGAGGACGATGCTACCAATACGACCACAGGTTTCACACTTGACGCAACCATATCATGCTAGCGAGAATAACTTGCCAATTGAAATGAGGTCGTTAACTAGTCTATCTGCATTCAAGCGAAGACTGCACATTTATCTGAACACTAATTCTATTAGCCTTTTATTTTCCTCATCTTTTCCCAGTAGCTTTCCCCATGACACGGAGAAAGGACCATTGGGAATTTAAGTGACCCTCTTGAAGCTATTTTTCGCTACCTCGAGTCACCCATGAACCATGATGTCTCCTTATATCACCAGTCATCCAAACGATGACGTCATTCGGACGTACACATTCGGTGGTCCACTGTTTAAAATTTTGCCTTTCTTTGGATACTAACCATCATCAGAATTCAATTCTGGATCTAAAGATGCTGACGACTTCAGTTCATTGACACATTTTCGTGAGATTTTGTTTCATTCGCCCAAGAACGCATCATCTCGACATTTCATTATGTAATTCTGAAATGCTTCTGCAGTAATACCCTTATCTACCCCTTGACCTTATCTTTATAGGCAGTTTTTTCTCCTACCTTCTATTTGAAAATGAATGCCTATTGATCTCTGCCTCCATTTTTAAGGTAGGATTTTTTACTGCCTATTTTTTCTTGTTCACCATTAATTTAAAAACATCACATACTGTTGACCTAGCAGGACAAGTTTTGTCTACATTATTAAATATTTGTACAATTTTCTACACACATTGTCATAACTTTACTTCATTACTAAGTTTTGTTTAGACAGTGCCTTGCCGTTGCTAACCAAATATAAATTCTAAAAATTCTTAAAAAAAACTTATGTGAGTGATTTGGGGTTTCGCTTGTCACGCTGCTTATATTGAATCCCGGAGATAGAAAGTACTTTCAGATATTTTAAGATTAAAATTGCAACGCAAGAGATCCAAAAGATACAAGGTGACTGGGGCAGAGACTGTTAACATTTTTATTTAATCCACCATACCCCTCATCAATGCTAATAGCAGTAGGTTCTGCTCTTGGAAACCAAACTCCCTTTATTTAAGCACATGACAAGTGCACGTCATTGCATTGCTTGCATCAGCAAAAGGGCTCATTAATGAAGGCCTCCCATGCGGCAGATGCACGAAACCAACACGGGGGGAAGCTAAAGGCATGCTTCGGATCAGGCTCACGTCAAGCTAGCCACTTTCGCCTCATCCCGCCTCGCTGTGGCTCTCTTGATACCGAGTTCAGAAGAGAGTGCACCAAATTCCTACTCACGGCTACAGTCACTAATAAGATCATGTACGTTCAACTTGCCATCCTTGTGCCCACCCTCCTCTGTAGTAAAATGTGGGACCTGGCTGTTATCGAGAAGCGAAAAAGCGGATATATACAGGTAACCTTGATTTACAAAATTGACTGCTGTGCGTGGCATACATGTCGAATTCGAATTTTTCTGCACGTAAGACAAACTGTGTATTGATTTGAGAATGCCAAAATTTGCCTTCTTCGTCACACGAAGAACTAAGCATCACGGTGTATCGAATGACGACTATCACAACTCAGGTTCTCAGCTACCATAGATACCACCCAGTGGCACATTTACCCAGCTGTGTTAGAGCAGTCTTCCAGTGAACTTTAAGGGACAAGTACAAGACTAACGGCTTCCCCGGGACCAACTGGCAAGGAATGGATACCGGAAGGGCTTCGTAAGCCTCTGCCTCCGTACGTATCCAAGGGGAACGAACGAGGGGAAGACAACAACACTCTGGCACCTTCTAGTGACAGAATGTATCAGAGAACAACGGAACGTATCACTGTAGATTTGGCGTGGGTTTTGTCCATCGGGCGACAGGTGTCATGCATCTTCAGATCACGTTGATGAAGGACAGCTTGGCTGTAGGTGGCCACTCTTGTGTCGTTTATCAAATATAAATGTGTGACTGTCCTCGTCATTATACAGGGCAGACCAGATGACGACTTCGCTCGTGAATAATTTAGTGTTAACGGGCGGTGTGGAGAGGCAACCCGCTGTCTCAGATCGTTACCCATGCCCAGGTGAAAGGTTTACCAATGTAACTTCGCGAGCACGCGGGTACTGGCGCGAGCCAGCAATAAGACGGGGATGGGATTATTAGCGGTCTGGGTATTTGACACCAACTCCATCAACAGACACGTTGACATACCCGCTTCGTCCGAGTGACCAAGAGAGGCGGCCCAGTTCACAGTGAGGACACACGCACGGCTCGGCTCTATGACGAACAACACACTGATCCTGTCCACTCCTACCACCCTTGCCTCTCTGTTAGACTACAAAAACTACATACTTTTGCTGAATGCTCACAGTCTCGAATTATGGCCTCCTGTACAAGACCGAAAGCCGTGACCAATACACGAACTGGCCCAGTCATTGCTCGTTTATGTTATTTGGCAAGTTTCTAAATGGGGATGCGGAAGAAATAACTAGGAGTGCATACCTGACCGTACAAAGAGACTAACGAAGGAAATATTGGTACCAAAATGTATGTTCCGCATTAGATTTATTTATATAGTGGGATAATTTTAGTGCACACTTCATCCGTTGGTAATCCAGCATCAAGAAGAGGTCATTATTAGCTGCATTGTCTTTCCGTGTTTTACTCTTAATCCAAAGATCAACACTTACTCAAAACGAACGTTTACCCATAACCCTAAGCTTAATTTAAATATCAATCACCACTGGGATCTTACTTAACCGGATTCATGGTGATGCAAAATAAACCGCAAATATGCAATCTAGCTGACTATTTTGATTTAGGTTATGCTTGTCGTAACAGTTTTCTAGCTTCCGAGTCGTAGCCTAAAACACAGTAATTCCAGACAATTAAAATGACTGAACAATTTCTACAGCCAGTTTTAGGTTCATGCGGAGCTGCGCAGAACCCAAATATGCAGGTTGCACATGCACACGCTTCACAGAGTAAGAGGTGGGGCACCTAAGGCGACTCCACTCGTGAATTATGCAGAGACAGTGAGAGGAGTTAATGGCGACTCCGGATTTGAGCTGCAGTTTTGCGGTTCCTAGTAGACAGGACGGTTTGGCCAAGGTAATTATAAGTGTAAATGATTTATTGGCGGACTCCGCAAGCCAGTACTGGTGGACAGGCGGGAGAGGTCAGGAGGGATCGAAAACAAAAGGAACGTTGTGTGTGGAGTTTTTTTTTAAGACAGACCTGAAACACCTGCTGTCTACTTGTTGGGTCTGGTAGAGAAGTAATCGATTTTCACCTCTCCTCAAGACCAGACTGGGCACGCTCACGCTATGCAGCGAAACTGCCTCGGGAAGGCCGGAGAAAATTAATGGGCTGAGGATTTGGAGTTAAGTGGCACGGCTGCAGGCGGGGGAAAGACAAAGAGACCTGGAATAGCCAGCTCAGTAGGAAACTGGAATGCTGGGCATTTAAGTGGAACAGGTAGCACCTAGGGTGCTCTGTCAATGACTGATATATCCTACGCGAAAACTAATTGGTTTCGCATGACAGCTACTTCTGGTTATGTCTGACTAATAAATTGCCTGCGCCAACATTTGCAGGCCTATGGAGGCATACTGGTAGAGAAAGAGGTACAGCGAACGTCATAGAAAACATTATGGAGACGGAAAACGGCCCAAATGTGCAATAGTTTTGATTATTTTCAAACCACGGACAAGTCGAATTTGGTGTGTCGATGGCACTCCGTGAGGAGATGACGCTAGCAAATACTAAATTTATTTTTCTGTAGGTATTCCAAAATTAATAGTTATGCGGTTGGTTTATGAATTCTCTTTTCTTTGCCTTTTAGAAAAGCTATGCACCAATGCAGAAAAAACGCGGATCAGAAACATTTTTAATTTGTTTGTTGTACAAAAATATTTTATAAGAGTGCCTCTTGAAACTTGCGTTTGTCCATAGAACTTGGTAAATTACCACACAAACAGATGCTTACTCCTTTTAAATTTGATAGTTACTTTTAATAATAGAATATGGACAAATAATTATTTAATTTCGTGAAATCGATTACTTATAACCCGTTGAAAGGAGGAAGCGCTTAACATAAACTCACATCTCCTAGTCATTACAGTCACCAACGTCGGTTAAACGCTCGTGTCGATGGCCCGCCTCGAGCCATTTTAATATTACATTAGGTGTTTGCTTAACATGATCTCCTTGGTACGCCTTAGCGGAACCTATGTTCAAAAACCTATAACCAGTAAAAACTGGCCAAAAACTGTATAATATCTGCAATGCAATATTATTGTTATCTTTTAATTCCTCGAGGAATGCAATCTGACTTTGGCAAACCCAGTTCAAACGACGCAGCACAGTTAATTCTTTAAGGCAACCCATTTACGGTTTTTGGACCTAAAATCTCACAGCAAATAGTTTATTGGTGTACATATTGAGCCTAACTTAATTAAGGCAACAAGACAAGCTTGAGCAGTTTTCATCAATATTTGTCTTATTCTTTCGCCTTTAACAAGATTTATTGCATTTTTTGTGTTTATTTTTACCCTTAAAGCATAGGCTTACCACGAGGAAATAACCAAAACGTATATTTCATTTATAAAAAATCTGTAATAGAACGTTTTGTTTCCTAACGATACGTATCAGAGAGACTAGGCAATATGTCAACTTTATTGAAATCGCATTTTTTAACTTTTTTAAAGCCCTTGGTACATTCAATTTTCCTGAAATCTGCTGGTCTTTTGAGCCTTTCTTGGAAACATTGTAAAAAGTCCCTATGAAATCCAATTTCTGATGGCCGTGGTAAGCAAAACGTCCTGTTAACAATTATTAAAATGCAACATATCGGCAGAAATCTTGTGCACATGAGTGAACCTGAGTGTATTTTTTACGAATTCTATAAAGTCAGTAGCAGTGTGTCAAAAAGCAATCATCTTCGGTGTCTTTAAAACCTGACATGGTACGCTGTTTAAACTAATTTTAATTATATTTCCCCAGAAGAGCACAGCGACTCTACTTACTTTTTTAATCGATAAAAGATTAAGGAATTTCATTCACGATTAAAGGAGGTTTCGCGTCCTGTTTAACAAGTGCTTTCGGCATCGATGGTATACGAGGGCTCTATCAGTGGCCTTAAAAGCCATTTAGTTATCGAAACAAGATCAGGGAATTCGCACTTGTCACCATATTGCAAATGATACGTTTTGAAACTATTGCGAAAAAGAGATACCTTTGTCATTTTTTCCGAGAAAACCTTTTCGAAGCAGCCAATATCTAAGCAAGGATACAGCCGACAGTGTCTTTCATACTATCGGTGTTAAACGGGAGAAAAACTCTTGTAACACAGGTGGCTTTGCGCGAAACTCCAGTGGATACGTGTTTGCGGGTCCTGATATTCCGGAATTTAGATCAAGGTTATCTGCAATGCGTGTGCTACCTTCTCCCGTGTCCAACTGAACACATATACGCCTTTGACGTCTTCGAGGTCATAACCGTTTTCAAGAAGCCTACATTGCTCAGAGTTGTTGAGTTGGCTAACGAAGCAAACTTATTATGACCGATTGTTTTGTTTCCGTCAACACTCCTTGTAGCGGTTCGAGCTGAGGACTATCAACAGTGTTCTCGATTAAACATTTGTCGTCCACATCAACTCCGTGATTGATGTCACTCACGTTTGAGAGAGCTGAAACAACCTATTAGTTCTTTTTCGAATGGCAGCATGGCATGCGAAAAGCAGGCGTCGTGCCTATCATTCCAATTTGGCATGGCACGCTGACCTTGAATGTTATCTACTATTTTGTGCTACATTGCCTTTCAACGTCTGCTGATAACACGCAAACTCGTGCCGTGAAAATAATTTTTTTCTATTTAGCTATAGCCAACCAAGAGCAGGATTATTCGTAGGATTTTTGGAGTTTATATAGTATGCTAAACGAAAAAAGGAATTTCGAAAATACACAAAGGATGGAAAAAGGCCTAAAAAGCGAGGTTTCAGATTTGTTTAGCGACAACGACATGACGATTTACGCTGCCATCAGATAGGAGAAGAAACTTTCTTCCTGCATCACTTAGGTTAACCTAAAACTGTTCTATTTTCGTTTACATGATTTGCAAATTATTGCGTATCTTGTTTGGTAGTCAATGGTGCGATAATTTCAAGGTATCCATTTGCACCCTTTGTACTTATTTTTCCTGCAGTTGCTGGTGCAGATGGATTCGTATGCAGTCCTAATAATTTCAATTGTGACTTCATCTATTCACATTATTTTAATTCTACTTCTGTAGGAGAAATGCATGTTTCGGTCTTTCTTCAGGTCTTAACTGCATAGGGGGTTCAGTATTTGTTATAGGACAAAGCAAGGACATTAGCGTTGCCCGTGAAAGGTTAAACCACTTGCGCTCATCCTATACATATACCTGAGACACATACACATATAAAAAGGAGTATTGCCGTAAATAATACTTAAAAGATATTTCTGATCTTATACACTTGTTATGGAATCTTTCATCAGTGCAAAGCATATTTTTACAGTAATAAATCCGCATGGGCTTTATCGGGCTCCTCGCTACTTTATGCATAATAAAGTGCCTGATGGATTGACAGGACGAATTCGCACAAATCCACCAAACGTATTTTGAACTTTCATTGCATTTCAAAGTTAAATAAAGGTTGAGATTGTTCAAAATGACTTTGTAACTTAGTATTTTACAGAGTGAGAATAGGAATGAAACTAAAATCCTCACAGGCAAAACCCATATAAACCAAAACTCGAGGCAGGTAGCATACTTTTATCAAAACATACCAAAGAATAAACTGTTTAAGGAATTTTGGTTATATCCCACATCAGACAAGCTATACTTGCTGTCCGATCGTTTTATAAAGTGATAGGTAGCTTCGTTTTAAAAGTGCAAAGACTAGCGCGGCAAAAAGTACGTACTTTAGGTCTCATGCTCCAATTTAGCACAATTGTGCTAAAGCAGGGTGAAGTTTCTATCTGGGTTTGTGTTTTTCACATGATGTGTGGGGTCTGACGGTTATCCGGAAGCGTGTATCCGTTTAAACAAAACTGCGATAAAAGCAAACTGGGAAATGAATATGTATATCCCTTCACAGCATTTTGGCGCTATTACATTAAGGGTGGTAAAAAGAGGTTCGTGGTTTGGATTTTTTAAGCTGAAGTAGGATACAACTGAGAGTATTAGCGAGCCAGAAAAGCACAGTAACGTAAAACGACTGTTTTACTTACTCTTCATTCAACCGCACGCAGTAACAAAAGAAGCTTATAGCAAAAGGCACAATCTTTTAAAAACAAATTCCATGCACTTATTTTTTTGTGAGGACCCGGCAAATGAGCAGGAAACTGAACGGCGAATGAGAGTTCGGTAAGGCTGTCAAGACCCTACTCCTATAATTCCTTTTCGCACTACTCCCATCGTAGATATGGTCTCGCAAAAATGGCTGCGAGTGTGTACACAGTAAAATGTTAATAAAAATGCTTAACTGTTATTACGCTTTGAAAATGGGTTGGAATATGATATTTTTGGCAGCATAATTCTATATATATCTGTTCCGTCAGAATGCTGGTTGTCAAGCTTCTTTGGAATCACTGAACTATGAATAAGAATGAGTTCCTTATTAGTATGAATGTTCCCATTCATTCCGATTCCTTTCTAAATTCCAAAATATTTTATAGAAACCATAGATACAAATATGTTTATGTACACACTTGTTAGTTAGTTCCAGCTTCTTTAAATTTCATAATTAAAAAGAACATCTATCGGTCGGAAAGCATTACCGCAGCAGATTGACAAACAAATTTAATATTAAATGAACTAAAAAAGGATCTTTAAGATAGCGTATATCACTCAAATATAAGACAGTGAGCCTTTCACAACAGGGCCTCATAAGTAAGTACCTACATTGACATCGCCACTATAGGTTTGACCTAGGTAAAATAACAGGACCAACAAAGACAAGTGAGACTGGAATAGCCATTCCTGTCTTATTAGCCTTCATCAGCGGGTCATACCCAAGCTCAGGTGTTTTGGCAGCCGAGGCTCGAACTCGCGACCTTGTTGGGCAGAAGTTCAACGCTCTACCTACTGCGCCACGAGCTCGTTGTCTTGCGGGTTTCGATCGGGAATATTAACAATGGTAGATGGGCACGCACCGATCGGTTACTGGACTCACTCGTTTCGTTGTGCCTTTGGGCTAACTCTCAAACCCCGCCAGCAGCCGTAAGGCAGCTAAAGATAAAGGCAGAATAGCATGACCTACTAAGACAAGGGAGACTGGAATGGCCATTTGTGGCTTATTAGTCGTCATCAGCCAGCCATACCCAAACTTAGGCGCTGCGACGCTCGAGGCTCGAACTCGCGACCTGTTGGTTAGACGTCCAACGCTCTAACCACTGCGCCACTAGCTCGTTGTCTTGCCGATTTCTATCGCGACTATTAAGTGTAGTAAGTAGGCGCTCAGCAAGCGGTTACATGACTCACTCGTCCCGCTGTGTCTTGGGACTCACGCTCGAGCCCCGCCAGCAGCCGCACAATGACTAGGGATATAGGCAGAATAACATTACTGACAAAGACAAGGGAGACTGGAATGGCCCTTTCTGGCTTATAACTTATAGTTTTGGTTCATACGTTTCTTTGGAATGCTTAGATCCCAACGAGTAGTGACCTCTGGAAAGTAGTTGGGTTGCTGACTGACATGTGGCCTCCTTAACTGAACAATTACCTCGCAAAGTTCTTTTTAATAAATAATAAATTCACATTTTACATTTTTTGTTATTGAAAAATGCCATATATCCCCTCCTACAAGGCACATAATACCAATATTTGCCTATCACAGGTGGCATTGCGCCATTTCGTTTCCAGCCGCAAGTTGCCTTCAAAAGCTGAGCCTATTCATAAGTGATCAACCTATTTTGTGCAGTTGGTAAACGAAACAGCAGGCTTAATGTAAATTGATTTGTTGTGCCCTGACAAAGACGTTAGGAAAGTGGGTGACTTTCTGGAATTTTCTATCGATGCCCTCCACGTTCCAGTAAACGTGTTCGCTTAACACTATCGTACGAAGAGAAGCTAACTAACAACCAAAGGGTGACCTTAAAAATACTTATTCGCTTTACAACTTCCGTATGTATAATGGTCCAAACTTTTATAAATCTAAATGAACTATTAGGTTTAAGAGCTGACGATCGGATCGACAGGACGCCTTCTCAACCAGTAAATAAGGCACCCACCTGTGAATCATTCTCTATGGCCACACCCAACTCCGCTGGATCAATCACCACGGGCTGAAACATAGCATCAATATACTTCTTTGGGGATTTTGAGGAACCTCCGGTCGGCTTCTGAAGACCCGGCACAAATGGCTGCCGTTGTCTGCTAGTAGCCTCCGTCGACACAAATCCCGGGCCAGCTCGAACGCCCAGATTCTCTACCTCATCCAGCAGTACCGCGGCTGGTCCAATCAGCTGCCGACCATGATAGAACCATGTTACCCGAATCGGTCCACTAAATTTTGGGTTTGTGCGACAGACGAGACGGCCCTCTGTGTCCTCCTCAAGGGGCACACTGACCCGGTGTCCGGTCACAACGCTGCTAGCACCGGAATCATCCTCTTGCACGTGCTCCAGGGCGGGGAAATCGGCGAGCAGCCGAGGTCGCATCATTAGGTAGACGGCATCCGAAAGAACCCCATTTTCTGAACCCTTGGAACACTTGTAGTTGCCAGTATCGGCCTCAGCGAAGCGTCGCACAACCAGCCTGGTCATCTGAAGAGAAAGACAAGAGGATATGACATAAGCATTTCAAACTAAATGCTTGATTTCGATCCAAATGTTCATAACAACTTTCGAAGTCTGCCAAAAAAGGTTTTTTTCAACGAATTTGCTCCAAGTACGTATATTACGTTCTTCGAAAATTAACAAATACAGGAAGAAATGTGGGATTCATATACCAGAAAACACGAGGTTCTTGTGGATAGGAATTTCACCATGGAAGGATAAATGTAAATTATAAAAAGCAGACTTTTTGCATCACTTTCTGGGGCTAGAGCCGCTGTTGAGTTAACTTGTTGAGTGAGGTGAAAGTTTTACCGTAAACAATCCAGGTCAGTGTAACGAGGCTCAAATTCGATGGTTGCCCAATTTTCTGAGGTTTCGGGAGTTTCGTGTGTTAAGCTAGTACTTCCGGCGTACCGACAGAGTCACAGTTGTGATTCCTTCTTGGAATTACAAAACCCTTAAGTTTACTTGAAATTGATTTCATACGAACCAATTTCCTGAAGTAATTTTACTAATGTCAATATTTTGAGGAGATATATGCAAGAAAATTACTTCAGTCAGTAATAGACGTGTTTTTACAGGTAACAGTGACCTAACTCATGCATTGTGTGAGGGAACTTTAAGTGATTAGTTTACCGTACATTTTCTTGTGTTAATTTTGGTGAATTGAGCGGATTTGAGGTTCATAAAGCCCTTTGATAAAGAACACTGCATGTTCAGTCTTATATGTTGAAAAAATCAAACAAATGGGGACAAAAATGGGGACCTGTAACAAAATACGTACAAGAAACTGTTAACATAAACTACAGAAATACCTATGTTAAAATTAAAATATGCAATAAGATTCTTTTAATAAAATATATACTTCATTAATCTGGAATTTAAAAACGCAATTTACAAAAAACAAGCAATTTTCGTAATGTATTCCGATACCGTTTTCTGTATTTTAATCTAATAAAGAGACATTAAAATAGAACATTGTAGCAAACAACAACACAATGCAAAGCAAAAATGCGTTCTTTAATTTTCATCAAATGTATAACTTGTTTTAGGAACCATACATAACCGATCAAATTTCACATTTTAAATCTGATTTGGCTTTGGTTAAAGTAAAGTTCATATGCATTCTTCAAAGATGAATATAATCAATGTGAATTTTTAAACGGGTAACCTATTATAAAACGTTTTATTTAACCTCGGGCATATTGATTGTCGACTTTTCGGGTGAACCTACAAGTATGACGTAAACGACCATCTCCATTAGAAAGGGTATCCAAAAACTGACTACTGTGATAAATGTTTTTTTAATATCTTATTTTGAAGATTTTGATTAATGCATAGAACAGGATCTAAATGTATTACCAATCGATTGAAAAAGGTGAAAATCGTGACATTTTTACCGGTGTTTTAAGAAACATCTGGCAATCATTGTAATCTACTACCTGAAATGCCTATAAATACATTTCCCGCAAAGTTTTTTCTCTTTATGTACACAAAATGAAATGCTACCGTTTTCAACTGAAATTTTATTTAAATTTATCAGTCGCATTAACAGCAAATTTTCACGTTTTCAGAATTTGCCCTTTTTTGTTTAAAAGAAGTCTATTTAAACACAGTGATCATAATTTTCATATTTCCTCTAAGCTTATACTTTGCTTAAGGTTGTTCGTTATTATTTTAAACCTTTGGTTATGCTGATTTGCGAGTGGTAAGTGATATTTCCAAATGTTTGGCACTTTGCATGAGATGAGTTATCCACTTTACATTCATCATATGTCTAAAAATATTTTCTATTTAATTTTGCAATCTGAAAATTAAACAAAATAAAACACCATTTTTCAAAGAAGTTTCTCCTTAAGTGATTTTTCGAGCATTATTTTCAGACTTTCTTTTGTAATATGACGGCTTAGATACTAATTGGTCTTCTTAATCTAACAAATACACATTATTACCTTCTGCGGAAATAAAGTGACATGCAAAGCTTAACGAAACAGCAGCCAGGTAAATAGGCCGGAATAATGGCAGGTGTTGAGTATAAAATGATTATTTCAAGCGTTATCGCTTGGCAAAATAAAAAATGATTTCCTTTGGAAAAATGAAAACGGAAGTATTCTCCGTGTGCGAAACAGTATCGTTACTCGCAATAAAAATTCTTTTAAGGGTAATCATAATTGCACTTAAGGTATTTCTTTGTGCTCATAGACACTGAGCTCGAACAATCTTTATAAAAAGGGCGTAACGCATCCTCCGAAATTTTAACTAGTTTGCATAAAACCACTGGAATTATAACTGTTCATACTGCTTTTACATAACTGATATGAAGAAAGATTTGGGATGCTGCGGACCAAGCAACGTTTAAGAAAATTTGTAAAAATATAAATCTTAATGACAGCAAATTTTTTGGTGCAATAATCAAAGCGCTCATCGGTGTGACCATTTATGCATGCACTTGGGATTTCCTACAGGAACATGCTTTTAAATGAAAGTGGCCTTGTACAAGATGCTTCATAAATGTCCTTGCTTTAACAAGGACTCGAATAATATGCAGCAATTGACGCTGGATACAAAAGTAAACGGCATGGGGATGCTCTCTTT
>WEDG01013306.1:0-47822 GCA_017591395.1 Schistocephalus solidus
CCCGTGTTCAATAGCGTTATCTGCACAGGTTCTGCCAGACTAATCTGTATTGACAATTTCAGTGTACTAACACAGGAATAGATGGAGTTCTTTGCAGTTCAGTTTGTGACCGCCTGGACCTTACCGTAAAAACGATGAGTTATTGGTAATAACTTAGTTTTCCGGATATTATACATGGTTGATTTGACAATTTATTATGAAATGGATTCAAAGAGTGAGGATTAACATCAAAGGCTTTGGACACTCATACGCTTTATCATGTCGTTTACATCATAACCCAAAAAATGCAGACGGAATTGTGCTTCAACAAAGAAACAGGAAGGATTCATAGTATTACCGAGTGGTGTAAGGAGTATAACGCATACACGGATATGATTTGTACAGAAGAATTGCAGTTTATATTTGCAATCATTTGTAAACAACAAGAACAGCAGTAAATTTAACAAAGATTAGAATGGTCATGATCTATTCTGGGTGTTTGAAGCTGACTCTATTACGGTTTAAAGGGTCAAGTTAAACAGGCTTAATGTTTCTAGCGAACACAGGAATGCCCTGCGGTAAGTTACATTAATAGCTTTGGTAGTAATTTGATGCAAACATTTTGATGAGGTTTTAACATTGATGAGCAAATAATCAGATTTAAAAGTAGTTTTTTAAAAAAAATCATTTAAAACATGACTAATGCTATAAAAAACCCCATTCTACAGTTCCGTGAATCCTGCCTTTTTGGGTCCAATCGACGTTAACAGAAAGGTGTCTTTTCGTATATATCCACTATTTGTACCAACTGCGATCCGCGTCGCCTCTGCAAAACAAAATTTCCTTATATTTCTTTTGAGGCGTCAGTTCTTGATGGTAATGCAACAACCTATGATACTCATCCTGACCTCTAACCATGCAGTAATAAAGAAGTGAAACAAACAGGTCCTTCCCTTCTCTCTGTTGCCTATGTATTTTCTTGAGTGAAGCAATAAAGCCGATTTGTAATTTCCTTCGCATTTTGTAGAAAATGCAGCAGAACAATACACCCCCCAAACAAAAAGTATTTAAACAGGTGTCGTTTGAATCAGGTAACACAGCCTTTTCGAAGTTCAGGATTCACCTTTTGATACGACCTTGTATTGTTTGTCTGGAGAGACCTCAGTGCCAATCGCATAACGAAGAATGGTGAATAGAGTGGAGATACAGTTTGAGAGAAGCAGTGTTGACTGCGATGAGCGCTTTTGTATCAGTCTTCCTTGAAATCCGGCCAAATTTTCAAAGGCCTGGCTTGAAATGTTATTCAGTTTTAGATTGCCTAGTAGAGATTCGTGTTTCATAGCTATGGGAGATAACCTTCCGTTCAAACAAGTTGTAACTACGTTTGTTTCATTGCGGTGTTTTTAAAGAGAACTTCTTAATTACGCGTTGGTCGTTGTTCATTTTAAGCATCATATTCAATTGTGTTGTCATATTTACGCCCAGGATAATAAATGTGGCGGATTTTTATTTATTTTATGTTTCCTTGCACTCATTTGGCCGCTTGTCCAAGGGGAGGTCACACCCAGATAACCTATGTTACTTAAATTTCCATTTAACACAATCCACTGTTTAAAGGTGGCTAGGAGGATTATATAACCTAACCTTACCATTCTACAGTATGCTATCTAACCTCTGAAATGTGTCCAAATAAAGCTGCACCCATACCAAGCACATGCACGATAAGACCACATTGCTAATGAATGAAATTTACGTAAATGAACATGCAAACAATATTACACTTACATTTCATTGATTAGAGAAAGGTATAATTTTAAATAAAAGGATAATGTTGAAGATACGGAAATCCATGTCAGCTACGTATATTCACATGTTAGAAGTGTCGAATGCTTATCCAAACAAATAACTGACTAAATAAAACGATATGGGCGTAGAAACGATAAAGAAATCAGTTTCTACGTATATTTTTTTTTTCCTAGAATGCATGCTATATGAATTCTGAAAATGTATTGAGTTTGGTGAGATACTGCGAAGTTCTGTCGTACGAGATGCAGACCATTTTCAAATTTGGTATTGTTTGAGATGTTTTTGATTAAAGCAAAGAGGAATTCACTCGATTTCGCTGGTACAGGCGTCATGGGAATAAAAGGTATCAGTATACACCATCTAAATAACATATGATGGGCAAGCTGACCACCGTGTGCGAGTCAGAATTCAGAATTGTGTGTGCCTGGAAAGGCACCATATCAGGAGTGCGTTATAGTGGTAGACCGGGGTCGGACTTGAGGGGCTGCGTGCGTGCCATGTGACCCCCACCACCTGGGCAAATCAGGACATTTATTTCTTAGTTGGTAAGATTGGCGTTTGCCTGTAAATCCAGTGCTGAGAATCAAACAACCATTATGGAAGTACACTTGCACGATCCCACGACAGGAATCAGCCAGAGCCTTTTACGCAATATGGTGCAGCTGAGGACAAATACACTACGTCGTATTGAAGGTAGAAAAATCAGGGATCGTATGGTGTTACAAGGCTTAATATGTTGTGTTTTATAAGGCTTACATGAATATTTCATATAAGCATTGTGACTCCTAATAAATCACCGTTAGGCTTTGGTGGAGATCCAAAGTACAAGAAAGCAAATGGAGAAGGTCCAGTCCAGAAGCGTCTTCAGGCGCATGAAAGTCGTACGAGTGCAGGAGTTCATAGCACTCGCCTTGATTGATATTCGGCCCTGGATTAGGACAGGGAGGTAAGTGGACTTGTGTGCAAGTATGCACGGCGTGCGTAAGGGGAGGTGTGAATGTGCGATCTCACTCGAGACATGTGCGCTGTTTTAATTTGTGCCTGTTGGAACATATCTGACTGACTGGCAGTGTTCGCGGTCTATCTGGTTGGCAGGTGGTTGCCTGGTCACTGTGCCTGCCCTTGCTGATAGTGAATCCTATTGAGCATAAGAAAACTTGGTCAATAAACTTCTATTTCCAACGATCCACTTCCTTATGAGCTGTTTCCTGACACGCAATTTCGCTTAACGTGTGAATTCGAAATTTCGGCTGGAATTTGACGACAAAAGAATTTCACATTTACAGGAAAAATTTATTATTAAATTTCCTAATGATAAATGAACTCAAAATAATTGAAGTGTATTTTGATTTGCGAAAAATTGAATGGCCTGCAAATACTTTTTCACCAAAATTTGAGAAATTGTTGCACACGATTTACTTTTCATGCATGCCTCAATTATTCAGCTCAAATACTCAAAAATATGGTATTTAAGATTTTAGTTTTACTAATGGCATCCATCCATTGCTAAAAAATTTCCACCAAGACCTTTTAACAAATAATCACACATTAATTCACTGTTGTTTTCCAGTTTCCTCCTCTGTAAATCCAGAGAGAAAAAAATATGTATTTTGAATTTGCTCATGTAAACAATGACTTCTTAAATAGTTTTGCAAAGACGCTCAATAGGCGAAAAATTTTTCCAAATAATAATGCTAGTTTGTTCCACGATATGTTGCAGAGCCTCATAGATGGCCACCTAAATTTCATTCACCAAAAACCCTTATTTCAACGGCCTCACACTATCTAAAAATTTGACTAAGCAAATATTACGAAAGGAGCTTAATTATCCTTCAATAAGTTCATTATCGGTCCACTCAATGATTGGACAAATACTTCAATTAGTTTCACATATGCGGTTCTAGCGAGATAAGCGTAGGCACGTCTCTAACAATTAGCAATGCTAAACCTTACATATATGTTGCTCAATTCTTTCGTCTCGGTTCTTCCGTTAAATTTCACAAAGTCGTAATGCAATTAATCTATTGCCATAAAAATTTCATTAGAGAGGATTTGTAGAAAGCAGAATTTTCAAATTCCTTCTTGCCAAACCTTATACACTTGAAAAAAAAATCGCAATTCTTTCAATTCATCTGGCATCTTCGGAGTTGCTCACAGCAAATAATTTTTTTCATTCAAATATTTAGCAACAAAAAAGCTAACTTAATTGATCAAACCTTGTTGGAAACTATAGTTATGACTTAATTTCTTATAATTTATATCTTTCTGAAATTAAATTAGGACTTAATTGAATGTTTGTACATCCTATACTTGCATTTTACTGCCCGTTCGTTGGTTTATTTACCGAGACAGGCCATTTAAAATTGAAAATATCTGAAAGCATTTCAATCGGATACCCTTAACTACCCAAATAGGTGCGAAAAATATTTTAGAAATGGTATTATCCAGACCCCGTTAAAGATGAGGATCAGGAGGCCATACGCGCGCCCGTACTTTCACTATTCATCGGAATAGGAGGTAATTAATAATTTATCTCACCTTAAATTAACAAACCAACACCTAATATTCGTGAAACAGCCTTTGTTACCTAGCCTGGGGTGCTTGAGTTCGCGTCGTTTAGGAAACCTCTATTATGAGTTCTTCGGAATGTGGTTTAGCTTTTACGGTAATTAAAGCCATTCTTTTCAGCGGTAGTTTCTAGGGATATTGGGACCTTTCTACTAGGTGTCCATTTAGAATCATAATGATATGTGCTATACGTACGGGTCCGAAAAGGTACTTTTCAATGCCCGTCAGTCATCCAATGCATGATTTTGTCAGATGAATTTAGCAGAGCTAGAGCACCCATCTACGCGGGTACAGAAGACTCCACTACCGTGAAGAGCACCTGGTGTTCACAAGAATGGTTTGCGCAACACGGATGCCAGGTGCGATGCGATGCAAAGGTGGCCACATGGAAGAGAATGCACGAGAACCTGAATCGCCTAAATAAGAATATATCGTATTTCGATGACAAGAGAACCACGTTTGAACACACGGGATATGTTGCTTGCTTCTGAAAATTCAAGTGGAGTAGTTCGTCTAAACGAAGTAGAGGCAAGCGGATCCGACGATGGCAGAATGAATTGCCTTTATCCTTACAATGGGTAAAAACTTTCAGCAAGGCTTTTATTAACCGTTGAAATACCAGTATCGCTTGCATAGCTCTTTTGAAACGGAAGTGGATTTCTGTCATCCTAATCAGTTTGATTACATGCAAATAACATTTTAGTAGATCGGTAGCCAGCAGTAATAACTACGGAATTGTCTATCATCCTCTGTGAAATCTTACTTTCCAATCACAACCGTTTGCGATCATCAATAAATGCAGAAATTATAATTCAAAACTGATAATAAATTTGCTATTAATTTTAAATTTATTTTTTTCAGATTACTCGGTTTAGGAAGTGAACGCAAGCAACGAAATTGCCTCGTGAAATTGGACGATTAAACGTGCATAAACAACAATTTCTGTTTAAAATTTTGTTCAATTTGAAGCATGCGATGAATGTACCGTCCCTTATGGAAGAGTCGTGTATCAGATAGCGCTATTTCCCAAATTCTCCGTCGAAAATATACCGAATACTATTTTTTAGAATTTCCTCCATCAACGCTATGGATACTTTACATTTCCTCGGGTTTACTTCGGTATATTTGGCGCCATCATTTACAGACACTTTTAGGAATTGGATATGCATTTTATCTGTTTTTATACCAGATGTCTACGAAGACATTTCTTTAAAACGTACATATTATGTGCTTGTTATAATAAGAATAATTGTACTGTCCGTATCCATAGTATTCGGATGACTTAATTTCTTTTCTCCATGTACAATGGCTAAATTTATATGCCTTCCATTTCCATAGTTTATATTTCATTTATAGACAACTGGTTAATAACCTGAACTCGAACAATGCAAAGGTATTCAACTTGTGAAAGTGGCAAACATAAATTTTTAAATGCCTAACGATCATGTTGCTCGTAATTATTATTTGATGACTTTTTGACGTGAATAACGCATATTGAGTGAGTCACGCCATGTTAACACAACTGCACGTTCGTTTGAATTAACGTACACTCATGCAATTCACTGCACCTTTATTAAAGCCCTTCATACAGAGCTTGCGTCAAAACCCCCGTTTAGGCCCATGACAGACAAGTTTCAATGTCAGATGGTCATCAGAGAGCTTGCCGGAGTCTGTAGTACTTAACAATGCTGCTGAATAGGAGGCAAATAAAATAATCTCTCATCCCATGGTTTCCTTGCATTCGATATGAACATCAAACCTAAGCGTAGAAGTTGACATAAAAGCTAGACGATGCTTAAACTTTTATTTTCATGCTATATTTACCAGGTTGCATGTGCCAACTGGAGTGATTCGTATGATTTGCATGACTTATTGTCATACGCACACTAATGCGCTGCGAAGAACAAGCTAAGTTCGACCAAGCAGAATATTTTTTTCGTGTTATTACGATTTCTGTGGTAAATGTGCTATTTTTGGATTTATATCAGATCTCAGTTTTGGCCCTGTGTTTTTGCAAACAGTGGTCGACTAGTAGACTGAGGGTCAGGCATAATTCAAAATGCTAACTTCTAAATAACTTCAATATTTCTTTTCATACTATATTTATCTGGTTGCGTGTGCCAGCTGGAGTTATTCGTTGTCCTTCTGTTTCAAGTATTTGGCATTATAAAATTATTAAGACTGTAACATTTCTGTTTTCACGAAATCAAGATATCGGTTATTTATGGTTGCTTACGACATGGCTGATATTATCAAAATTCGTTGCTAATATGTGTTATTCCTAAAGGACACAAGACATTTATTATTTATTTCATAAATATCTACTAGTATGCAGTTTGGAAACCTAAGCAGAGATGAAAATGCTATCCGCTTTCATAAATCTATAACATGCTTAACACATGGAAGTTGATCTTTTCTATAAGTACATTGCAATTATTATTATGTGCAATTTAGATGAGATAATTCTAGTTTAACAGTATTAAAAATCAATAAAAATCCTAAATACTAACTTGTTTCGTTTATTGCGTGTTTTAAGTTAAACGAATGAATTAATGAATTGTGTATCGTGGTCAAATACAAAGCAAATGTTTATGAAACCCATATGTTATACTGTCAAAGTCGTAGAAACATTTACGAATTTGCCTTCAGAGAAGTATTCAAAAATCAAAAACGCTTTAAAAGGAGGTTTTTCATTTTTCCGAAATAAATTCGTTTAAGAAGGTCATATAATGAAAACATGAGAGTGATTTTGTAAGGGCACGAAGAAGCAATGCATTAATTTATATTAATTAAAAAGTTCAAAAGAACGCTGAAAAATGGGAAGCAAAAAAAGACCGGCATCCAGATATGACATAATAATCTTGGGATTTATTCGCGCGACAATCAATATTACAGTCTAAACAAAATAATTAGGCTAATTTTAGGGAATGAGTAGGAGAGTAAAGTCGTATTCGACATCACGAAGAAATTGTGAGTTCTTTCATAGTAATTGAGTATAAGTTTGCAAGTATTCTTCTCGGCGTACTCCAGGAGATTTTTTCTAACATAATTTCACGCATCCTGTTTACGATATCATCTATGATGTGTAGATGAATGTCTTCATTTCCAGCTTCAGGGCATTTCCGGGAGAGTTCTCTATGTCCACCACTTCGAACAGCAGGCAACATTCTCAAAGTCCGGGATCCTGTCTGGGTGACGTATATGAAATTGCAAGAGGAGATCTTTTTACAACCGAAAGTGGGAGGGCGTATGAGAAATAGGCGTGGCATATTCCTACTATCTGGAATGTTTCTCTGGGGTGGATTTAGTGTGATTCATAGACTCTCGTGTCCTTTGCTGCTTCTGGCCACACATCCACCTTATCTTTGTGACTGTCTCATCCAGCGCCATCGCTCGCACGCATCTTCACCCTTTCGTGCAATTATGAAGACAATTTTAATCGTTCTCTATCTGAGCGATTTTAACTTCACTCTTAATGTCTGTGGATGGTTTTGCTGCCTAATGCATATTCCGTTAAGCAAATCGCAAAACACAGATTCCTACACTGGGTTTTTGCGGCAAAAGCTTGGAACCTTCACTAATCGCCCATCTAATTCACCCTTCCTCTGTTCTAACGTTTCTCAAAAAAACCTGATCGGTTCATGCGATTTTACGCAAAATAGCAACTTTATATTTAAAAAATGCAACATATTATACTAGGAATGGCATTTCTTGTTGAAAATCGTCCAAGCAACAGTCACCTAAATGGGTTTTACAAAGACGTAAGGACTGGTGTACTACATTTGATTTTGAACTAATTTCCATGTATGTGCACAACAGATTGTCGAAAACAAGCCAACACATGTGACTGATCACACTTGCACCACACGTATTTTGCCATCTTTCCAGGACCGCAAACTTTCGATTCTTCTATTACTTGGAATTTTTAGGTGTAAGACAATACTTATATTAATGAGCGAATGCTATCCATTTGATACGAAATCTTCATAGTGCCGTGGGGAAACGAATGACGTTACAACCAGGACCTTAATGAGTGTGCCTACGTTTTGCGAAATCGTGTTATCAGATGAAATAACCTACAAAACGGATAGAGGTTTTTAAACATTTTCAAGAAAGACATTTTATACACACAAAATTTTGACAAAAACCTTCCCATATGCCAGATCGTATCTGCACCTCACGTCGGGAAACAGAATTCAAACTCTGAACCTAAACTGTTAGTCGCCTTCTAAGGATGCCAAAAGCTTGTCCAAGAGCAGGATTGTATTTTGAATGCTCTTCTGCTGCAAGTAAGAAATTAAAATTCATTTCTCTCTGGTTTAATTTTTACTGTTACACAATGTCAAAGTCGTAGGAAATAAGATTGGAATTGCAGGAAACTGAAAGCTTTAAGAAGAATTAATAATTAAAATTAATAAAAGGAGTCAATCAGCAGGTATTAAGATTCGGTGAGGGCAATGTGTATCAGCCCTCTGTACTCTGCTTATCTTGTATTTATAAGGTGACATCCTTGCACATCCTGAACGACGAAAATTAAGCCTAGAGGAATTTGAATTTGTTTAGGCAATGGACCTGGTTCTGGTTCAGCAAATGCACTTCACACGGCGATAAGAGATTATCCTAGACGGCAGTCGACGGCATGAATGCCCAATGCAGTTAATTGAAAATTTGTGCTGGAATTAAAAACTGGGTATAACTAGTACTGGGCCAGGTTTGTAACATAACATCCTTGTTTTCTGGTAATTTATTTGTTCAACGAAACGGGCATTTTCTTTCAGTATGTAAATATTATTTATATGTTTGTTTACGTAAGTGAGTGTATCGGAACAATGGCAAGTCTTCTTTAGAAAAGAGACTTCTGCCGTTCCACGTGGAATTCATACAGGAAAAATAAGTCTCCGCTCGTTCACTTTTACTTGGCCTCTGTGGGACTCTCATTATGGCTGACTTTTAAGGACTCGATGATGTAAATTATTTAACCTCCTCAGACTTGTGGATACGTTACAGCGAATCTTGACAGATTAACACATTAACTCCTCAAACGACGGAAATGGAATATCGAACGTGCTTGGACCAATGCTTTATCATGTTACTTACGTCAAGCACTGTCTTAACAACTGTTTTGCAAACGAACTGATTTCTGAAAAGTTCATAGAGCTTGTGAGGCAGACTGGACATAGTTCATGTACTGTGATCGAAGGATTCATGAAGGTAAAGGAGGACATATCGAATGAATGCCTGCGACTCCAGGAGACCAGTGGAATTGGCGATTCCTCAATAGGTCTGTAGGCACTTTCCACGAATTAGGAAAACCCACCGACCAGCATTGCTTTGAGGGAAATTTTCGTCTTTGCTCTGTTCATTTGACGGTAACGTTCGGCTGGAGGCATTTGGAACTGTGCACTTCTTCAGGTTGTCAATCCTTTATCTGGAGTGGTGCCTCCTCCGAATCAGATATGCAGGTCGAAAAAAATGCGGTATTCATGCCAGTGTTTATTGGATAGACTGACCGACGTGCCGAAATCTTTCTCCTGTGTCATCACATATTGCCAAACCTTGAAGCTAGTAAGGCGCTTATCTCCGAGCATTGGTTCACAGTTAACCGACTTTCGAGTGCAGTCGCAACTCTGTAAGATCCTTCTGAGCATCCAACCTGTGATGCAGTTAAGCAGAATTTGCGACGGAATGCAAGCTTATCGCATACCGTCAGATGGTTAGGTGAGATTATTATGAGTCCTAAAAGGGCACAGTACTAAAACGATAGTAGGCACTCATGATCGCGTTAGATTTACCGAAACTCCATCTTAATATGTTAATCAAGACAGATATTCACGTTGCGGTAATCAAATTCCGTGGTAAGTCAAGAAATCAGACGACCATCGGCTGCGCTGAAGGATAATCAGAATACGTCTATGTGTTAATATTTTGTCCGCACATCCACCTCCATCTAGGACAACGGCTTGGTAAGGCCTCGTCTTGAGACACCCACAGCCTAAAATCATGTGAGAAAGGACAACAGAGAAAACCTTCCTTGGCGAGGCTTTTTCCTATTTGTTATTTCTGCAGCTGGTCATATCACCCTCTGTCCCACTTATAAAAACGATCTCATCTCCTCACGTCTGCTCAATCACCTCATGCAGCCAGAGCGCACCCACAATTTGTTCGTGATGTCAAATATGACTTTTAACTCTCGTACTCATTCCCTAGAAATAAACCTAATTTTTTGGTTGGACTGCAATATTAATTGTCGCACAAATAAATCCCAAGATAATTATGTCATCTCAGGATGCCAGACTTTTATTGCTTCCCATTCGTCAGCGTACTGTAGAAACGTTTAATAAATAGAATTTATTGAGTAGACGTTGCTTGCATTGATTCTTCATGCCCTTACAAAATCACTCTCAAGTTTTTCCCTTATATCACCCTCTTAAAATAATTTATTTCAGAAAAGATTAATAAACTTCGTTTTAAAAGCGTTTTTGATTTGTGAATACTTCTCTAAAGGCAAATTCGTAAATGTCACTACGACTTTGACAGTATAACATATGGGTTTCATATAAATTTGCAATGTATTTGCCAACGTTACACAAATCATTAATACATTCTACTAACTAAACACACACAATAAACGAAACAAGATAGTATTTAGAATTTTAATTGATTTTTAATACTGTTAAACCAGAATTCTCTTATCTAAATTGCACTTTAAAATAATCACCGTGTACCTATTTTACAGATGATTGTGCATGTTTCAGAGCTCTTAATTCATTTTTTAAACGCGAACGACATTTTTACATCTATTTAGGTTTCCAAACCACATACCACATAAAATGTTGGAATCAAAATTAATAAATGTCTAGTTTCGTATAAGAATCACACATTCTTGCAAGCTCCATAAAAGAACCCATAATGGGTAAATACACGTTTCATCGTCCACCGCCACAAATAAATATCGTTGCTCGCGTCCAATTCCTCGAACGCGTCATCTGAAAAACCTTTATTTACAACCAATAAGAAACCGATTATCAGTTTTGAGATATGATATCTGCATTGATTGAGGATCATGAAAGGTTGTGAAAGAAAAGTTTGTTATCATTGAGAACGATAGGCATTGATTCGTTTCAAAAGAGCTATGTAGGTAATACCGGTATGTGAAAAAGTCAATCAAAATATTACTGAAACGTTTACTCATTATAAGCACAGAATCAATTCCTTCAGCCACCATTGCATCCGTTTGCCTCTACTTAGTTTAACCAAAACACTCCACTTGAATATTCAACAACACTGGGCTTGACGGCAGGGCGTAGCAAACAAAAAATACCATGTGTTCAAAACCTGAGCGTCCTGGATAGGAAATACTATAAATATTCATTTTGTTTCTTCGTGTATATTCTTCCGTGTTGCCAACATTGCATCGCAAATCATTTGTAGGAAATGCGGGGGCTCTTTATAGTAGTAAGGTCTTCTGTACATGCGTAGCTGGGTGCTCTAGCTCTGTCAAAACCATCTGTAAAAGTCATGCATCGGATGGCTGAACGGCTTTGGCAGACGACTGATGTCCTGGGCTAGAGATAAGAGAATGATGTCAATTCTGGAGACTGCGTTACCATGACGCTAAGGGCATGTTCATAATTTTAAGGAATGTGACACGCTTTTAAACTCTCAAGGTTCGGAAATGTCGTGACTTGGAAAGCGGCTGACTAAAAGGAGAAATCCCTCCAAGGATAAGCAAATAGAATCGGGCTACACGTGTTCGTTCTCAAAGTGCTATCTACGATAATTGCAGGCAGATCTGGTTTTGGTTGCTGCTATTTTTTCGTGTGAAACACTTTCGCATCGTGTACCAATCAGGCGTGGGTTGCTTAGCTTTGTCACGCAATGCGCCAGTTCCCGACTCCAGCCTACTTAACTCCATCCTGACACAACCAAATCGCAGTCAGTAACAGAACCTGCGTCCATCATTTTACGAGGCACACAGTGGACATAGTTTGTAATGACCGCTACACTGTGAAGTATTTAATTTTCTTATAAAATACATATGAAATATAGCAGTTTTAAACGAATTTCAGCTTCGCTCAGGTTACCTTCACAATCGCCGCTCCTACAAAATGACATTGCAGAAGTGCTTTGTGCAAATTTTATCATTTCCTTTATTTAAATGAAAACATTACATCAGATGTTCTCTATTGTGTACATCTTGTACAAAGTAATGATTTTTTTGAATTTCTAATCGAAGGAGAGTACCGCAGTTGCTCCATTTCATGAATATTTTCAGACAGAAAGGTTCGTAAAGATGGATAGGTTGCAGGCAAGCTAAGGCTGCGGTTGACTGAGCAATCGGTAAGCAGCCAAATCAACTGTTCAAATCTGCCCGAAATTCAATACTTATTATTTATGCGAAAGACGTAAAAAATATTCGGCTTGGTCGAATTAAGCTTGTTTTTTGCAGCGCATTAGTGCGCGTATGACAATTATTCATGGAAATCATACGAACCACTCCAGTTGGCACATGTAACCTGGTAAATATAGCAGGAAAATAAATGTAAAAGCATCGTGTCAGCTTGATTGTCAACTTCTGCGCTTAGGTTTGATGTTCAAATCGAATGCAAGGAAACCATACGATGAGCAAATGAGCTTATTTGCCTCCTATTCAGCAGCATTGTTAAGTATTTCAGACTCCTGCAAGCTCTCTGATGACCATCTGACTTTATAACTTGTGTTTCATGTGCTTTACCTGGGCTTCAGTGAAGGGGATGTGAATGCATGAGGGTACTTAAATTCAAACGAACGTGCAGTTGTGTTGACATGGCATGACTCACTCAATATGCATTATTCACGTCAAAAAGTCATCAATTAACAATTCCGAGCAACCGGATCGTAAGACATTTAAAAATTTATGTTTGCCACTTTCACAAGTTGAATACCTTTGCATTTTTCGAGTTCAGATTATTTACCAGTTGTCTATAAATGAAATATAAATTATGGAAATGGAAGGCGTATAAATTTGACCATTCCACATGGAGAAAAGAAATCTTATCATCAGAATACTATGGATACGTTCAGTAAAATTATTATTATTATTACAAGCACATAATATGAACGTTTTAAAGAAATGTTATCGTAGACATCTGATCAAAAACAGATAAAAGGCATATCCAATTCCTTAAAATATCTAAAAATGATGACGCCAAAAATACCGAAGTAAACCCGAGGAAATGTAAAGTATCCATAGCGTTGATGGAGGAAATTCTAAAAAAAATTATTCAGTATATGTTTGACAGATAATTGTGGAAATAGCGCTATCTAATTCACGACTCTTCCATAAGGGATGGTATATTCATATCAGGCTTCCATTTGAACAAAGTTTTAAACAGAAATGGTTGTTATAATAAGACAGTCGTAGCTCCATAACATGACACATTTTTGGTTGATGCACGTTTTATCGTCCGCCACCAGGAGTCAATTTCGTTGCTTGCGACCATTTCCTAAACCGAGTAATCTGAAAAAAAACAAAATTTAAAACCCAATAGCAAATCGATTATCAGTTTTGAGAGATATATATATATATATCTGCATTTATTAATGATCAAGAACGGTTGTGAATGAAAAGTAAGATTTCACAGAGGATGATAGACAATTCCGTAGTTATTACTGCTGGCTAGCGATCTACTAAAATGTTATTTGCATTAAATCAAACTGATTAGGATTACAGAAATCCACTCCAGTTTTAGAAGAGCTATGCAAGAGATACTGCTATTTGAACAGTAAATAAAAGCCTTGGTGAAAAGGTTTACCAATTGTCAGGACAAAAGCAATTTATTCTGCAATTTTCGGATCCGTTTGCCTCTTCTACGTTTAGACGAACTACTCCACTTGAATATTCAGAAGCAGATTGCTTTACGACAAGGTATAGCAAACAAAACATCCCATGTGTTCAAACGTGGTTGTCTTGTTATTGAAATAAGATGTATTCTTATTTAGGCGATTCAGGTTCTCGTGCATTCTCTTCCATGTGGCCACCTTTGCATCGCATCGCACCTGGTATCCGTGTTGCGCAAACCATCCGTGTGAACAACAGGTGCTCTTTACGGTAGTGGGGTCTTCTGTGACCGCGAAGAGGAGTGCTCTAGATCAGCCACATCTGTCTGACGAAATCATGCATTGGATGACTGACCGGCTTTGGTGAACAACTGATGTCCCTGTGGCAGAGGTGAGAGGGTAATGTCAATTCTTAAGACTGCGTTCCCGTTTGCTTTCAGTGCAAATTCATAATTTTAGTGTAGTCGACATGCTTTTAAACTCATGATTTTCGTTTCGGTCATGTCGGACAACGCTGCGGATTAAGGGCATAAATCCATCCTACGTTAAGCAAAGAGAATCAGGCTAACTGTGTTCTTTCTGAAAGTGCTCTCTATGGTAATTGCACTCAGAACTGGTCTTCGGTGCTACAATTTGTTTTGTGTGAAAAGCTTGTGCATCGTGTACCGATCAGCGGTGGGTTGCTAAGCCCTGTCGCGCAATGCACCAGATCCCGACTCTGGCCTTCTTTACTCCATCCTGACACGAGCCATATTGCAGTAAGTAACAGTTCCTGCGTTCATCGATTTATGAGTCACATGCTGGAAATATTCGGTAACGCCAGCTATACTGTCATGGTAAATTATAGGTTATTGTGATATTATTGAGAGAGTTTTGGGGTTGTAGCTTGTTTTTCCCGTTGAAGGTGTGTTTAAGCACCGCATTCTCTGAGGGGACTAGGAAATACAGTTGCCTAATCAGGAATTAATTTTGCCTCACATTTCGAATTCAATCTTGAATCCTTAATCAGATAGGCTAGCGGAATGAGGTTATGTACGCTCAAACGACGATATGAGTAACCAGCTTCACCTGTCGAACTGGCTCGCAATCGGCATCACTGCGAATCCAGTTGAAATACATGTGAAAAAACATCGGTGGCATCGGTAGGATTCAAGCCCACGCCAGCATGGGGAAGGTTTTAGTACAGCCAACGCTCTAACCTAGTGAGCTACGAGTCCCCCTACCGGAGGCGTGAGTATAAACACAAAATGGTTAACATACCCAAATCAGTTGTTCAAATCTGCCCACAATCCAATACTAATTATGTATGCCTGGAAGTCATCTGGTGGATTCTATATTCATTGCATAGGAAACCCTATTTGGTGAGTCAGATTACTGTATTTGAATTGTTTTATTTGATGCGTTGCAGCAGTCTTGGTGGGTAACTTGACCAGAGTGTAATTAAACTCACCTCTACCAATGGGGGCGTCGTAGCTCAGTTGGCTAGAGCCTTGTGTGCAATAAAGCCTTCGCCTTACTGCCGTAGGTTAGAATTTCACTGAGGCTGCCGTTTTTTCATATGAGAATCATATGAACTGTTCAAAAATGCCGAAATCTGGTTATTATTAATCCTTAAATCCTAAATTTTCCTGTAAGGCAAAATAACACTACTAATGCCAATTTTGTTATTAAAGGTGGAGTGAAAATATCACCACGGATGAAGAAGACCACTGTGCCTCCCGAGGTTTTATCGATCAACGTACTTTTCATCTGATGGTCAATGTACATGTAGAGGAACTGCTGGCCAATAGGTTGGACGGCTTCTTGACACAGAGCCCTGACCATCGTGAAGGGGTTTAAATCACTGTTCATGCAATATCACTAATGCGGAATGTGGATATCGCATAAAATGCTGCGTATACATCGAGAAACGATTTAATGGGTAGTTCGTTCCGAATGTTTGTCACCTCATGCAAACCAATATCTGTACCATTCTCCACAGAAGATTTTACTTGATAGATGGAGTTTTTACGCGCCCTATACATACGTATTCCACATCCCCTTTGAATCAGCTATGAAGTCACAACGCACGCACCCCTATAGTTTGGAACAAAGAGGGGCACTTGGAATTCTCGTAAGCCAAGCATAGCCAAAAAACCGTTCATTCTTCCAGGAAGGCACTGCTACATCACACCAAAGCTTCGCACATACCTACAGATAACGGGGATATAGGAAATCTTCGATCCTTCAGGATGACTGTGCTTAGATCCCAATGTTACAAAACTATTGTATTTCTATGTACCTATGTTACTCACATCTTTATAGTAACACATTTATTTAACTGGAATATCTTTGCTGTTCCTTATCCCACCTGGATGTTCGTCGCCATTCGGTTTCGCAGTGAGTTTACAGTGCCTGGATCGAACTGCCAGAGAACTTCATACGGGCGGACACGACTGCCACAGTCGAACATAAACTGTATTTATATTCGCTTGAAAATTATCGTTCCTTCTTACAGGAAGGAACTGCTGCATCATACAAAAAGCTTTTTAAAATACATACAGATAAAGTTGATATCTATTAATTTGACATAGGTAATCATCGAAACTGTGCCCAGACTCGACAGTTAAAAACAATTTTCTATCTTCTTGAATATGCTGTTCACTACTTTGCAATGACGTGTATTTCGACTGCGATTTTGCAGTTAAAGTTTTGATAATAGGGTCTTCAAAGGCAATGCCTATTACCCTAAAATTTACTGAACTATACTGAACTATAGACAAATACGCGAATTCGCCTTAAGAATGACTTTGAGATGCACGTGAACTCATCTGCGTTAGTGACTGTGATTCCTCAGAGAAGAAACGTTTATTAAAATGTGTTGAGTAAGTCGTTGTTTTTCGGTCAATCTCATCCTCATCCGAGGGACTCTTTTCTGTTTCCACCTTAAAATTTCTGCAAATGACCAATGGACCATGTCTGAATTTTTCAAATCACGAATGCTGCGTGCGCGTGATCAAATAATTCGCATGATGCACAGCGTCAAGCTTCCGGCTTGAGGATTTAATCAAGCTGTGGCTAGTCTGATGCAAATCCACTATTTCACCGACTTTAGACTAAATTCGTCAAAGGAAGTTTAAAAAATAAAAGTTGGTTGATCCCCGAGTATTGACCGATTATCAAAACCCTTTTCATATCCATTTTTGGCCTAAACTGTGATCCGATCTTGTATTGTTGCCAATTATTTGAGAGAATGGCATGATTCATAAATTTTTTTAATGCCGGCTGACAAACGTATTGTTACATTTCCTATCAACTAATCAGCTTTTTTCAATTTATAACAAAAATGTCTACAATTTAATATACACTATGCAAATAGCCCTCTCTTCATAAAATAATAAAGCAACCGCCGACACCATTTTAGAGGTAAATTACCATGATAATTATCATGTGCTCCTTCTTTAAAAAAAAAAACCTTAGTTTTGAAAACCTACTTCACAGTCTCAGTGGCAAGGAGAAAATAAAAAGCAGTTTGCCTCTTAGATAAATGCTTTTAGGGCTCACATGCGACCGATACTGTATTAAAGTATCGCTTTAACCATAGACAGTTACTCGCCTTCGACTACAAATGATCGATCATAACAGATGAGTTAGCTTAAACACGTGATAAAAGTTGAGAAAGGGGCGTTTAGCGTCCATTGTCATAGCATTAGTTTAGCTTTTGTGCATCAATGTATACTACATTTATCTAAAGTATGCTGATTCGTAGTGAGGTGGAGACATAACGGAAATGCTTCATTTAGCAAGAGCACGTGATGGACAAAAATAAAAGCAATATCGAGGTATTAAGTCAGAACTTTGTCCGAGACAAATTTCAAAACTTATTTGTATTTCTGTGTCAAAACATCATCGAGAACTTCACGCAATATGGGTGTGCAGCCGTCACTCAATTCCACCTCCATACTGTTGACCATTAGGAACTAATTAGAGGACAACCTATATTGCATTCATATACTTGTGAACACAAAATATCTCAAAAGGGCAGTGGCGTTAATCAGTTTTACATGTGGACGCAAAGCACGAGTTAAAAATCCATATCGACAGTCACTCAGCAGTGGCTGTCACTCACTTGAGAGATGGGGGGAAGTGTCTTTGACCAAGGTTAGTGGTTGGGATTGTGGACTGCACTATCCGATAAGTAGGAAAAACGGGCGTTAACCTTTGAAATTATTTGACTTCTACAGCAAGGAATTCAAGGATCCCCCACTTGAACATACACCTGACATTGGCAAAGCTGTTCCTAGCTGGTCAGACTAGTCAGCGTGTATCACCAGTTCTGACATAACGAGCTATCAGAAGCTTATACAATACTATATGCATATCAGATCGAAATGTGTCATCTTTGGCTAAAATGATATTTCAATTTCATGCAGGAGATTAGAAATATCGTAACAGATTAATACAATGGGACCATTTGTTAAATTTCATTAAAGTAAACTCTGAATGAGAACGTTTTATGTTCAGATAAATTATATTTATCTGTAATTCCTACCAATTCACGTTCGCATGCGTGGTGCAATTTTTGAGATGTGCCCCACACAATTTCTCTGTTTATGTTTTTTATATTCATTTCAAATTTGTCCGTCATTCTGTTTCCTTTTATTTCAAATATTTTATTATTTGAGGTGATGCACCGCATTTGGATGGTACCATATTGAACTCAATTCATGCTGGATAATATTGATTGAATTATCGGCTCTGCACATTCAACTTGCCTATTATCATGTAATGTTGAGCCATTTCATTTTAATGACAGTTAAATAGTGAAAAAAAGTAATTTTCCATGGAAGCATTTTAACGAATCTCACTTAGAGAATTCGTAGAGATTTCGTTCTCTGATATTGGTTGTATGCCCTCTTCGTCTTTTCTAAGTTGGAGCTATTTGCTGCAATTTTGGAACAATATCACGAAGTTTTGATAGTCTAATATGGTTCATTTTGTGTGGATTTCCATTCCATGCAGATAATGGCAGTGGTTAGTAGAAGGTATATACCACGACAAGAAGAGTGAAAGATGGTTGAGTAATGCATTAAGGACATCGAAACATGTTGACTGCACTCAGAATATAATAACGTCACAGGAACTTCGATATTCCAAAGGCATACCAGCTTTCTTACGTGGATCATGGTGAATTGGAGGCAGGGAAAAACCCGTTATTTCGTTTATTTGGCCACCGCAAACGGATGTTTGGGTCCCGAGATACGACTGTCTTGGGAGGTTTATTGCTGACTGTGGTTCGATTCATTGGTCACAAAATCGCGCCCTTATTGTCTTCCAAGTAAGAAGTCTAATTCGTAACTTAGTGCACAATGCACACCTTCCCTAGCTCCCTAAATGAAAGACTATTTTTCCACTTCAGTGACTAGCCAAATACTGATTTCCAAAACACTAAAAATAAGACTAAGGCCACATTTATAAGGAATCAGCTCAGCAGATGGGATGCCAGTTAGCCAAGGAAGGAAGTATTTAAAACGCACACAATATACTACAAGCAGATTTCATACGCTTAGTGTAAACGTTCTCCAAATTAATGATCCTAACATCTTTAAATGGATGACCTTCCAAAGCTTTATATCGTCAGCAAACAAGGCAGTGTCGCAGTCCAAGCCAGTTACGCAGTCATCAATGTATATAAGGAAGAGGATAGAGCCAAGGATGGAGCCCTGAGGAACCCCACTCTCAACCACCACCTCCGCCGATTGTTGATCGCCAAGACGGACCATCTGAGATCGCCCAATCAAGAAGTTTTCGATCCACTTCAATAGCTTACCCCTTACCCCAATACGGTTGAGTTTGTATAGGAGACGTTGGTGAGGCACGCTATCAAAGGCCTTCTTGAAGTCTATGTCGACTGCGTGCACTACATTTCCTACATCGACCGCTCGGGTCCATCGTTCCAGACAGTAGAGCAAATTAGTTAAACAGGACCTTCCTCTGCGTAATCCGTGCTGCGCTTCAGAGAGAAGATGATGCCGCTCCAGAAACTGCATCAGTTCACGTTTGATGATTC
The DNA here is from genome assembly GCA_017591395.1 of Schistocephalus solidus. Taxonomy (NCBI): domain Eukaryota; kingdom Metazoa; phylum Platyhelminthes; class Cestoda; order Diphyllobothriidea; family Diphyllobothriidae; genus Schistocephalus; species Schistocephalus solidus. Next base: position 20,222 of record WEDG01013306.1, read on the forward strand.
GCTCCATAATATTGCAACATATGGAGGTGAGACTTACCGGCCTGTAGTTATTTGCGGAAGCCCGGCTGCCACTTTTATGTATCGGGGAAATTCACACGGTCTTCAAATCGGTTGGCATTCTGCCTGCAGCGAGGGAGGCTTGGAAGAGTAGACACAAGGGTTCTGCCAACTCTACTGCCAACTCCTTCAACAACTTTGCCGGTATTACATCAGGACCTGGCGATTTGGTTTCGTCCAGCTTTAGTAGTTCCTGCAGAACAATAGGTTCTGTTATGACCACTGAGTCAATTGTCGGGATCTCTTCTGCACTTTAGTTATCAGCGGTTAGATTGGCTTCTCTCGTAAAAACCGACTGAAAGAACTCAGATAGATGCTCAGCATTTTCCTCATCCTTGCAAAGTTCGACGCCTTCATCCGTTTTTAACTAAGGGATGGGGTCTTTATTTCAAGTGCACTGCCTAATGTAGTGAATGCTGAGTGACTGTCAATATGGATTTTTAACTCGTGCTATGCATCCACATGTAAAACTGATTAACGCCACTGCCATATTAAGGTATTTTGCGTTCACAAGTATTTGAATGCAATATAGGTTGTCCTCTGATTTGTTCTTTATAGTCAAGAGTATGTAGGTGGAATTCAGTGACGGTTGCACACCCACATCACGTGAATTGCTCGAAAATGCTTTGCCACAGAAAAACAATAAACCTATGAAATTTGTCTCGGACTAAGTTCTGACTTAATACCTCGATATTGCTTTTAGTTTTGTCCATCACGTGCTCTTGCTAAATGAAGCATTTCCTTTATGTCTCCACATCACTACGAATCAGCCTACTTTAGATCAATGTAGTATTCATTGATGCCCAAAAGCTAAACTAATGCTATGACAATGGACGTTAAACGCCCCTTTCTCAACTTTTATCACGTGTTTAAGCTAACTCATCTGTAATGATCGATCGTTTGCAGTCGGAGGCGAGTAACTTTCTATGGTTAAAGCGATCATTTAATACAGTATCGGTTGCATGTGAGCCCTAAAAGCATTTATCTAAGAGGCAAACTGTTTTTTATTTACTCCTTGCCACTGAGACTGTGAAGTAGGTTTTCAAAACTAAGGTTTTTTTTAAAGGAGGAGCACATGATAATTATCATGGTAATTTACCTCTAAAATGGTGTCGGCGGTTGCTTTATTATTTTATGAAGAGAGGGCTATTTGCATAGTGTATATTAAATTGTAGACATTTTTTTGTTATAAATTGAAAAAAGCTGATTAGTTGATAGGAAATGTAACAATACGTTTGTCAGCTGGCATTACAAAAATTTATGAATCATGCCATTCTCTCAAATAATTGGCAACAATACAAGATCGGATCAAATTTTAGGCCAAAAATGGATAAGAAAAGGGTTTTGATAATCGGTCAATTCTCGGGGATCAACCAACTTTTATTTTTTAAACTTCCTTTGACGAATTTAGTCTAAAGTCGATGAAATAGTGGATTTGCATCAGACTATCGGATGGTTTATAGAATAATTTTTTATGAACACTTCCTAATTAATTCAAGAAATGACCATCAAAAAACTCTTTTGCAGTTTAACGTCATATAGGTTAAGAAGACAAATTTAGATTTTGCTCACAGAGATAGATGCTGAAACGGAGAAATTATTGGTGCGTTTTATTTTCTCGGTTTAGGCGTCTTCATTTAGATAGGTTTGCAATATTTTTTGTTTGCTGTTTCTAGGAATGGCCAGATGCATTTAAAGATGTTAGGATCATTAATTTGGAGAACGTTTACACTAAGCGTATGAAATCTGCTTCCAGTATTTTGAGTGAGTTTTAAATACTTCCTTCCTTGGCTGACTGGGACTCCATCTTCTAAGCTGATTTCTTATAAATGTTGACTTAGTCTTATTTTTGTTTTTTGGAAATTAGTATTTGGCTAGTCACCGAAGTGTGTCTGGGCAACATTTTTAACAATGGAAGATATAAATTAAGAACTTTGGGTAAGTGGACCCTCAGCACTTGCGAACATCCCCAGATACCTACTTTTAGCCTTTGGCGAACCTTTTACGCTTCTCTCATAGTTAGCTGGCAAATATAAGTGTTTCAAATATTACGAATATCACAAAGACTAGAAGAAATAGATTCGAAACAGGAACATAGTATTTATTTACCTGACGTTTCGAACTCTCGTTAAAATACATCATCAAAGAAAGTTGTGGAAAAGTCATGTTTGCTTCCCAGTCAGGTTATTTTTTCAGTTGCTGGACCAATAAAGCGTATAATATTCCACACGCACAATTCAAGGTTATGCAGGAGGCTGCTGTAAAATGCACAACGTCATGCGCTTTCAGCGGCTCTGGACTCTTCTACCTCTTCACTCACTGGCTACGGGTGCCTTCGTTCGGTTTAATCCGGCCTCAAGCAGAACAAGTTAACCATAGATACTCGATCTTTTTGACAAATATATTGTCATACTTTTAGGAGCAGATAATGGCAGTAGTAATTGGAAGTCACTTACAATTATAGGAAGCATTAAAGAAGGTTGGTTAATGCATTATGGACATCGAAATATCTTAAGTGCACTCAGAGGTAAATAAGATTATGGAAAAATGGTCTTTTATTTAGGGTGCTAGGGAAGATGCGCATTGTGCGATTAGTTGCGAATTATATTTCTTACTAAGAAGACAAGAAGGACGCGATTTCGTGACCAATGAATCGTGCCCCAGTCAGCAATAAACCTGCCCAGACTGTCGTGTCACGTGATGTAGTCTAACTAGCTGAACGAAAAGAGCACATAATGGCAATAGATGTATAAAAATCTGTCCATTTGCCATGCAAAAGTATAATTAGATAGCAATCCTTTGGCATTAAAAATCTAACGACAACCTCGGGCTTCGTAGGGATTGATGTATTCCTTGCCTGATGGCATATGCTCTACAATGTTTGTCGGTTATGATTAAGCTCTACTCCTTGCCTTCCACGAACCGTTAAACAGGATGTTCAGTCAAATGGCCTGTTTTTCTTGCATGGCGCGTATTATGGGTTCACGAAGAAAGCATTGGCCTTTTCTCTTGCAATTAACGAGTGTGCAGTTTGGAGTTGCTGTTGGGAGGCTTTCGGAATTGAGAAAACGGGTCACAAATGGTGACAGAATTTAGAGTCTTAGTTTAAAAACAAGATAGTTAACTTTCATTCAGCAACGGTCCTCACCAGAACTTGTTGGCACATTCCACATTGTGAACTGATTACCAATTTGTAAAATATACATAAAACAGGTCAAGTTTTTGGCGGCAGATAAATGGAGAGAATGAGTAACAAATTGAGCATCGTTTGGTTCTCTCTTACACTAGCGCATCCAGGCCAAAGTGCGAGACCCGATCAGCCGTTTGCAGTGGCAAATTGAAAGGAAATAACGGGAACTTAACCTTCCTTCAATTCTCCCTTATTCACTTAAGAAAGCTCAAAAGCCTATAGAGTATCGCAGTTCCTGGGGCTTTATTATATTCTGAGTGCAGTCAACATTTTTCGATGTCCATAATGCATGAGTCAACAATCTTTCACTCTTCTTGTGGTGGGGTATTTCATCTACTAACCACTGCCATTATTTGCTTGCATTTGAATACTTAATATTTTAAAATAAGTCGAGTCTCCTAGGTTCAATTGATCTGTTCGATGCAGGATGTAGCTGAACAAAGAGCACCATTAGCCAGTGAGTGATGAGGTTTTCGAGGCAAAGGCCGCTGAAAAGGCATGACGTGGCGCCCGTCACTGCAGCCCCGAATTCTAATTGTGGCATATTATACGCTCAAGTGGTCCAACGATTGACCAAACAACCTGACGGGAAAGAAGAAAGGACTTGTGAAGAGCAAAGAACAGAAATCACAACAGGATAAACCATATTAAACTATCAAAACTTCATGATATTGGCCCAATTCTACATCAAATAGCTCCTACAGGACAGACGACGAAGGGATACAAGCAATATCAGAGAAGGAAATCTCTATACGAATTCTCTATGTGGGATTCGTTAAAGTGCTTCCATGGAAGACTACTTATTTCGCTATTTGATTTTCAGTAAAATTAAATGGCTCAAAATTACATGATAATAGGCAAGTTGAATGCGCAGAGCCGATAATTCAATCAATATTATCCAGCATGAATTGAGTTTTATATGGTACCGTATCTATTACAAATGCGGTGCATCACCTCAAATAATAAAATATTCGAACAAATGAATCAAACTGCCGGACATATTTTAAATAAATAAAAATAAATAAAGACAAATAAACCGTGTGGGATACATTTAAACAATTGCACCACGCATGCGAACGTGGAATTGTAGGAATTACACATAATTATTATTTATCAGAACACCAAACCTTATCATTCAGAGTTTAATTTAATAAAAGTCACACAGATGGTCCCATTTTATCAATCTGCTACGATATTTCTAATCTCTTGCTTTAAATTGAAACATAATTTTAGCCATAGATGGCACATATCGATCTGATATGCATATATTAGAGTATAAGCTTGTGATAGCTCGTTATATCGGAACTGGTGATACACGCTGACTAGTCTGACCAACTAGGAACAATTTTGCATATGTGAGGTGTATGTTCAAGCGGGGGATCCTTGAATTCCTTGCTGCAGAAGTCAAATAATTTCAAAGGTTAACGCACGTTTTTCCCACTTATCGGATAGTGCAGTCCACAATCCCAACCACTAACCTTGGTCAAAGACACTTCCCCCCATCTCTCAAGTGAGTGACAGCCACTGCTGAGTGACTGTCAATATGGATTTTTAACTCGTGCTTTGCGTCCACATGTAAAACTGATTAACGCCACTGCCCTTTTGAGATATTTTGTGTTCACAAGTATATGAATGCAATATAGGTTGTCCTCTTATTACTTACTAATGGTCAACAGTATGGAGGTGGAATTGAGTGACGGCTGCACACCCATATTGCGTGAAGTTCTCGATGATGTTTTGACACAGAAATACAAATAAGTTATGCAATTTGTCTCGGACTAAGTTCTGACTTAATACCTCGATATTGCTTTTAGTTTTGTCCATCACGTACTCTGGCTAAATGAAGCATTTCCTTTATGTCTCCGCCTAACTAGGAAGCAGCCTACTTTTGGTCAATGTAATATTCATTGATGCCGAAGAGCTAAACTAATGGCATGCGCGTCGTCACATTAGATGTGATAATTTAAAACAAGCATCAAAGTGACTCTCGTTGCAAGACCGGACTAGTGTGCTGACTCGGTTGATGTTCGGGCTTTGAAACCATAGGTCGCAGTATGATCCACAAATAGGCAATTTCTAATGTAAAAGTTTAAATGATATACAGTTGTACGTAGAAAGCTCACAGATATATTTTCTAACACATATTTTCGCCAATAAGAAAAGAAATATACCGGAAGTATTACAGTATGTGATCATTGTCAAACATTTTGTGAAAATTTTAGAAAGATTCTGTTATCCCTCGCAATACCAGCTAAAACTAATAAACCATTCCATTGAAAAATTATTACACGTATTTTGCTGAATTATGAACAAAGATGTTCTCCAAGTTAAATATGCATTAAGTAGAATTTAAATGATTCAATCAGATATATATATCGTCGCGCGTACATCTATAGCAGCCTGTAATATGGTCCTTAAATTTTCCCTCTGCGAGTTTGTGGCAAAAAGTCCAAATATATTGAATGATTCGACGGGAGACATAGCATCTCCCCTGCCACGCTGTCTGTTAAAGAATAAGCTAGAAAATAAGGGACTATAAGAATGGAGAAAAGTTACGATGTCAGTGATAATGAAACCAGTACACACCGAAGGACATTTGTGCCAATCAGTTTGCTGTTTTAGTGTCGGTTCGGCAGACGATTTATAGGTTTGCATGAGAGGGTTAACCATTTTCACCACAGCTATAATATTTTAAAAGATGTTGTTATATTAACTACCCGTCCTTATGCAATACGAGGTCTAACTGGATAGTTAGCTAGTTGAGCATAGCGACAACGTTTTTAGTTTAGAAAGTGTCTCCTATTATTTGGTTCTTTGCATCTGCAGCGAGGGTAGCATGTTGGGCAGCCCGAACTCACGCTCAATTAAGACTGCCGCACAGGACAAACAAAACAGCAATATATTGTCAAGTGTCAGTAAACGAATCTTATATTTTCTTCTTGTTGCCATCTACATCAAGGAATGGCGGATGGTTTAAAGAATAATTTTTAAGAACACTTTCTAATTAATTCAAGAAATGACCATCAAAAAAACTCTTTTGCAGGTTAACGTCATATAGGTTAAGAAGACAAATTTATATTTTGCTCACAGAGATAAATGTTGAAGCGGATAAATCATTGGTGCATTTTATTTATTTTTGTTTCGGCAACTCAACTTAGATATGTTTGCAATATTTATGTTTGCTGTTTCTAGGAATGGCCAGATAAATTTAAAGATGTTTGATCATTAATTTGGAGAAAGTTTACACTTTGCGTATGAAATCTGCTTCCAGTATATAGAGTGCGTTTTAAATACTTCCTTCCTTGGCTAACTGGGACTCCAACTTCCAAGCTGATTTCTTATAAATGTTGCCTTAGTCGTATTTTTGTGTTTTGGAAATTAGTATTTGGCTAGTCACCGAAGTGTGTCTTGGCAACATTTTTAACAATGTAAGATATAAATTAAGAACTTTGGGTAAGTGGACCCTCAGCACTTGCGAACATCCCCAGATACCTACTTTTAGCCTTTGGCGAACCTTTTACGCTTCTCTCATAGTTAGCTGGCAAATATAAGTGTTTCAAATATTACGAATATCACAAAGACTAGAAGAAATATATTCGAAAACAGGAACATGGTATTTATTTACCTGACGTTTCGGACTCTCGTTAAAATACATCATCAAAAAAAGTTGTGGAAAAGTCATGTTTGCTTCCCAGTCAGGTTATTTTTTCAGTTGCTGGACCAATAAAGCGTATAATATTCCACACGCACAATTCAAGGTTATGCAGGAGGCTGCTGTAAAATGCACAACGTCATGCGCTTTCAGCGGCTCTGGTCTCTTCTACCTCTTCAATCACTGGCTACGGGTGCCTTCGTTCGGTTTAATCCGGCCTCAAGCAGAACAAGTTAACCATAGATACTCGATCTTTTTGACAAATATATTGTCATACTTTTAGGAGCAGATAATGGCAGTTGTAATTGGAAGTCACTTACAATTATAGGAAGCATTAAGAAGGTTGGTTAATGCATTATGGACATCGAAATATCTTAAGTGCACTCAGAGGTAAATAAGATTATGGAAAAATGGTCTTTCATTTAGGGAGCTAGGGAAGATGCGCATTGTGCATTAAGTTACGAATTAGACTTCTTACATGGAAAAAAAAGAACGCGATTTCGTGACTAATGAATCGTGCCCCAGTCAGCAATAAACCTGCCCAGACTGTCGTGTCACGTGATGTAGTCTAACTAGCTGAACGAAAAGAGCACATAATGGCAATAGATGTATAAAAATCTGTCCATTTTCCATACAAAAGTATAATTAGATAGCAATCCTTTGGCATTAAAAATCTAACGACAACATCGGGCTTCGTAGGGATTAATGTATGCCTTGCCTGATGGCATATGCTCTACAATGTTTGTCGGTTATGATTAAGCTCTACTCCTTGCCTTCCACGAACCGTTAAACAGGATGTTCAGTCAAATGGCCTGTTTTTCTTGCAAGGCGCGTATTATGGGTTCACGAAGAAAGCATTGGCCTTTTCTCTTGCAATTAACGAGTGTGCCGTTTGTAGTTGCTGTTGGGAGGCTTTCGGAATTGAGGAAACGGGTCAAAAATGAAGACAGAATTTAGAGTCTTAGTTTAAAAACAAGATAGTTAACTTTCATGCAGCAACGGTCCTCGCCAGAACTTGATGGCACATTCCAGATCGTGAACCGATTACCAATTTGTAAAATATACATAAAACAGGTCAAGTTTTTGGCGGCAGATAAATAGAGAGAATGAGTAACAAATTGAGCATCGTTTGGTTCTCTCTTATACTAGCGCATCCAGGCCAAAGTGCGAGACCCAATCAGCCGTTTGCAGTGGCAAATTGAAAGGAAATAACGGGACCTTAACCTTCCTTTAATTCCTCATTATTCACGTAAAAAAGCTCAAAAGCCTATAGAGTATCGCAATTCCTGTGGCTTTATTATATTCTGAGTGCAGTCAACATGTTTCATTGTCCATAATGCATTACTCAACCATATTTCACTCTTCTTGTCGTGGGATATGCCTTCTACTAACAACTGCCATTATCTGCTTCCATGTAAAGACTAAATAATTTATAAAGAAGCCGAGTCTGCTAGGTTAACTTTTCTGTTCGATGCAGGATTTAGCCGAAAGAAGGGCACCATAAGACAGTGAGCGATGAGTTTTTTGAGGCAAAGGCCGCTAAAAACGCATGACGTGGTGCACGTCACCGAAATTTTGAATTCTGTGTGTGGCATACGCTCAAGTGGTCCAACGATTGACCACACAACCTGACGGGGAAGAAAATAGGATTTATGAAGAGCACGGAACAGAAATCCACACAAAATTAACCATATTTAACTATCAAAACTTCGTGATATTGTTCCAATATTGCAGCAAATAGCTCCAACTTAGAAAAAAACGAAGAAGGCATACAACCAATATCAGAGAATGAAATCTCTATACGAATTCTCTAAGTGGAATTCGTTAAAATGCTTCCATGGAAAATTACTTTTTTCACTATTTGATTCTCATTAAAATGAAATGGCTCAACATTACATAATAAAAGGCAAGTTGAATGTGCAGAGCCGATAATTCAATCAATATTATCCAGCATGAATTGAGTTTTATATGGTACCGTATCCATTACAAATGCGGTGCGTCACCTCAAATCATAAAATATTCGAACAAAAGGAATCAAACTGCTGGACATATTTGAAATAAATAAAAATAAATAAAGACAAATAAACCGTGTGGGACACATTTAAACAATTGCACCACGCATGCGAACGTGGAATTGTAGGAATTACACATAATTATTATTTATCAGAACACCAAACATTATCATGCAGAGTTTAATTTAATAAAAGTCACACAGATGGTCCCATTGTATCAATCTGTTATGATATTTCTAATCTCTTGCTTTTAATTGAAACATTATTTTAGCCATAGATGACACAATTCCATCTGATATGCATAAATTAGTGTATAGGCTTGTGATAGCTCGTTATATTGGAACTGGTAATGCACGCTGACTAGTCTGACCAACTAGGAACAGTTTTGCATATGTCAGGTGTATGTTCGAGCGGGGGATCCTTGAATTCCTTTCTGCAGAAGTCAAATAATTTCAAAGGTTAACGCCCGTTTTTCCCACTTATCGGATAGTGCAGTCCACAATCCCAACCACTTACATTGGTCAAAGACACTTCCCCCCATCTCTCAAGTGAGTGACAGCCACTGCTGAGTGACTGTCGATATGGATTTTTAACTCGTGCATTGCGTCCACATGTAAAACTGATTAACGCCACTGCCCTATTGAGATGGTTTGCGTTCACAAGTATTTGAATGCAATAAAGGTTGTCCTCTAATTAGTTCCTAATGGTCAACAGTATGGAGGTGGAATTGAGTGACGGCTGCACACCCATATTGCGTGAAGTTCTCGATGATGTTTTGACACAGAAATACAAATAAGTTATGAAATTTGTCTCGGACTAAGTTCTGACTTAATACCTCGATATTGCTTTTATTTTTGTCCATCACGTGCTCTTGCAAAATGAAGCATTTCCTTTATGTCTCCGCCTAACTAGGAAGCAGCCTACTTTTGGTCAATGTAATATTCATTGATGCCGAAGAGCTAAACTAATGCTATGACAATGGACGCTAAACGCCCCTTTATCAACTTTTATCACGTGTTTAAGCGAACTCATCTGTAATGATCGATCATTTTCAGTCGGAGGCGATTAACTCTCTATTGTTAAATCGATCATTTAATACAGTATCGGTCGCATGTGAGCCCTGAAAGCATTTATCTAAGAGGCTAACTGCTTTTTATTTTCTCCTTGCCACTGAGACTGTGAATCATGCCATTCTCCCGCAAATAATTGGCAACAATACAAGATCGGATCACATTTTAGGCCAAAATGGATAAGAAAAGGGTTTTGATAATCAGTCAATATTCGGGGACTAACAAACCTTTATTTTTTAAACGTCCTGTGACGACTTTAGTCTAAAGTCGATGAAATAGTGGATTTTCATCAGACTAGCCACAGCTTGATTAAATCCTCAAGCCGGAAGCTTGACGCTGTGCACCATGCGAATTATTTGATCGCGCGCATGGAGCATGCGTGATTTGAAAATTCAGGCATGGTCCATTGGTCATTTGCAGAAATTTTAAGGTGGAAACAGTAAAGAGTCCCTCGGATGAGGAAGAGATTGACCGAAAAACAACGACTTACTCAACAAATTTAATAAACGTTTCTTCTCTGAAGAATCACAGTCACTAACGCAGATGAGTTCACGTGCATCTCAAAGGCATTCTTAAGGCGAATTTGCGTATTTGTCTTTAGTTCAGTAAAAGTTCAGTAAATTTCAGGGTAATAGGCATTGCCTTTGAAGACCCTCTTAACAAGAAAACTTTAACTGCGAAATCGCAGTCGAAAAACACGTCATTGCAAAGTAGTGAACAGCATATTCAAGTAGATAGAAAATTGTTTTTAACTGTTGAGTCTGGGCATAGTTTCGATGATTACCTATGTCAAATAATAGATATCAACTTTATCTGTATGTATTTAAAAAGCTTTTGTATGATGCAGCAGTTCCTTCCTGTAAGAAGGAACGATAATTTTCAAGCGAATAAAAATACAGTTTATGTTCGACTGTGGCAGTCGTGTCCGCCCGTATGACGTTCTCTGGCAGTTCAATACAGGCACTGTAAACTCGCTGCGAAACCTAATGGCGACAAACATCCAGGTGGGATAAGGCACAGCAAAGATATTCCAGTTAAATAAATGTGTTACTATAAAGATGTGAGTAACATAGGTACATAGAAATACAATAGTTTTGTAACATTGGGATCTAAGCACAGTCATCCTGAAGGATCGAAAATTTCCTATATCCCCGTTATCTGTAGGTATGTGCGAAGCTTTTGTGTGATGTAGCAGTGCCTTCCTGGAAGAATGAACTGTTTTTTGGCTATGCTCGGCTTACGAGAATTCCAAGTGCCCCTCTTTGTTCCAAACTATAGGGGTGCGTGCGTTGTGACTTCATAGCTGATTCAAAGGAGATTGGGAATACGTATGTCTAGGGCACATAAACACTCCATCTATCAAGTAAAATCTTCTGCGGAGAATGGTAAAGATATTGGTTTGCATGAGGTGACAAACATTCGGAACGAACTACCCATTAAATCGTTTCTCGATGTATACGCAGCATTTTATGCGATATCCACATTCCGCATTAGTGATATTGCATGAACAGTGATTTAAACCCCTTCACGATGGTCAGGGCTCTGTGTCAAGAAGCCGTCCAACCTAATGGCCAGCAGTTCCTCTACATGTACATTGACCATCAGATGAAAAGTACGTTGATCGATAAAACCCTCGAGGCACAGTGGTCTTCTTCATCCGTGGTGATATTTTCACTCACCTTTAATAACAAAATTGGCATTAGTAGTGTTATTTTTGCCTTACAGGAAAAATTTTAGGATTTTAAGGATTAATAATAACCAGATTTCGGCATTTTTGAACAGTTCATATGATTCTCATATGAAAAACGGCAGCCTCAGTGAAATTCCAACCTACGACAGTAAGGCGAAGGCTTTATTGCACACAAGGCTCTAGCCAACTGAGCTACGACACCCCCATTGGTAGAGGTGAGTTTAATTACACTCTGGTCAAGTTACCCACCAAGACTGCTGCAACGCATCAAATAAAACAATTCAAATACAGTAATCTGACTCACCAAATAGGGTTTCCTATGCAATGAATATAGAATCCACCAGATGACTTCCAGGCATACATAATTAGTATTGGATTGTGGGCAGATTTGAACAATTGATTTGGGTATGTTAACCATTTTGTGTTTATACTCACGCCTCCGGTAGGGGGACTCGTAGCTCACTAGGTTAGAGCGTTGGCTGTACTAAAACCTTCCCCATGCTGGCGTGGGCTCGAATCCTACCGATGCCACCGATTGTTTTTCACATGTATTTCAACTGGATTCGCAGTGATGCCGATTGCGAGCCAGTTCGACAGGTGAAGCTGGTTACTCATATCGTCGTTTGAGCGTACATAACCTCATTCCGCTAGCCTATCTGATTAAGGATTCAAGATTGAATTCGAAATGTGAGGCAAAATTAATTCCTGATTAGGCAACTGTATTTCCTAGTCCCTCAGAGAATGCGGTGCTTTAAACACACCTTCAACGGGAAAAAACAAGCTACAACCCCAAAAACTCTCTCAATAATATCACAATAACCTATAATTTACCATGACAGTATAGCTGGCGTTACCGAATATTTCCAGCATGTGACTCATAAACTCGATGAACGCAGGAACTGTTACTTACTGCAATATGGCTCGTGTCAGGATGGAGTAAAGAAGGCCAGATTTCGGGATCTGGTGCATTGCGCGACAGGGCTTAGCAACCCACCGCTGATCGGTACACGATGCACAAAGCTTTTCACACAAAACAAATTGTAGCACTGAAGACCAGTTCTGAGTGCAATTACCATAGAGAGCACTTTCAGAAAGAACACAGTTAGCCTGATTCTCTTTGCTTAACGTAGGATGGATTTATGCCCTTAATCCGCAGCGATGTCCGACATGACCGAAACGAAAATCATGAGTTTAAAAGCATGTCGACTACACTAAAATTATGAATTTGCACTGAAAGCAAACGGGAACGCAGTCTCAAGAATTGACATTACCCTCTCACCTCTGCCAGAGGGACATCAGTTGTTCACCAAAGCCGGTCAGTCATCCAATGCATGATTTTGTCAGACAGATGTGGTTGATCTAGAGCACTCCTCTTCGCGGTCACAGCAAGACCCCACTACCGTATAGAGCACCTGTTGTTCACACGGATGGTTTGCGCAACACGTGATACCAGGTGCGATGCGATGCAAAGGGGGCCACATGGAAGAGGATGCACGAGAACCTGAAACGCCTAAATATGAATACATCTTATTTCAATAACAAGACAACCACGTTTGAACACATGGATGTTTTGTTTGCTATACCTTGTCGTAAAGCAATCTGCTTCTGAAAATTCAAGTGGAGTAGTTCGTCTAAACGTAGAAGAGGCAAACGGACCCGAAAATGGCAGAATAAATTGCTTTTGTCCTTACAATTGGTAAACCTTTTCACCAAGGCTTTTATTTACTGTTCAAATAGCAGTATCGCTTGCATAGCTCTTCTAAAACTGGAGTGGATTTCTGTAATCCTAATCAGTTTGATTTAATGCAAATAACATTTTAGTAGATCGCTAGCCAGCAGTAATAACTACGGAATTGTCTATCATCCTCTGTGAAATCTTACTTTTCATTCACAATCGTTCTTGGATCATCAGTAAATGCAGATATATATATACATATCTCCAAAACCGATAATCGATTTGCTATTGGTTTTAAATTTTGTTTTTTTTCAGATTACTTGGTTTAGGAAATGGTCGCAAGCAACGAAATTGACTCCTGGTGGCGGACGATAAAACGTGCATCAACCAAAAATGTGTCATGTTAGGGAGCTACGACTGTCTTATTATAACAACCATTTTTGTTTAAAACTTTGTTCAAATGGAGGCCTGATATGAATATACCATCCCTTATGGAAGAGTCGTGAATCAGATAGCGCTATTTCCACAATTATCTGTCAAACATATACTGAATAATATTTTTTAGAATTTCCTCCATCAACGCTATGGATACTTTACATTTCCTCGGGTTTACTTCGGTATATTTGGCGTCATCATTTTTAGATATTTTAAGGAATTCGATATGCCTTTTATCTGTTTTTGATCAGATGTCTACGATAACATTTCTTTAAAACGTTCATATTATGTGCTTGTAATAATAATAATAATTTTACTGAACGTATCCATAGTATTCTGATGATAAGATTTCTTTTCTCCATGTGGAATGGTCAAATTTATACGCCTTCCATTTCCATAATTTATATTTCATTTATAGACAACTGGTAAATAATCTGAACTCGAAAAATGCAAAGGTATTCAACTTGTGAAAGTGGCAAACATAAATTTTTAAATGCCTTATGTTCTGGTTGCTTGGAATTATTAATTGATGACTTTTTGACGTGAATAATGCATATTGAGTGAGTCATGCCATGTCAACACAACTGCACGTTCGTTTGAATTTAAGTACCCTCGTGCATTCACATCCCCTTCACTGAAGCCCTTCGTACAGAGCTTGCGTCAAAACTCCAGGTACAGCACATGAAATACAAGTTATAAAGTCAGACGGTCATCAGAGAGCTTGCAGGAGTCTGAAATACTTAATAATGCTGCTGAATAGGAGGCAAATAAGCTAATTTGCTCATCGTATTGTTTCCTTGCATTCGATTTGAACATCAAACCTAAGCGCAGACGTTGACAATCAAGCTGACACGATGCTTACACATTTATTTTCCTGCTATATTTACCAGGTTTCATGTGCCAACTGGAGTGGTTTGTATGATTTGCATGAATTATTGTCATACGCGCACTAATGCGCTCCAAAAAACCAGCTTAATTCGACCAAGCCGAATATTTTGTTCGTCTTTCGCATAAATAATTAGTATTAAATTTTGGGCAGATTTGAACATTTGATTTGGCTGTTTACCGATTGCTCAGTCAACCCCAGCCTTAGTTTGCCTACAACCTATTAATCTAGATGAACCTTTCTGTCTGAAAACATTCATGAAATGGAGCAACTGCGGTACTCTCCTTCGATTAGAAATTCAAAAAAATCATTACTTTGTACAAGATGTACACAATAGAGAACATCTGATGTAATTTTTTCATTTAAATAAAGGAAATGATAAAAATTTGCACAAAAGCACTTCTGGCAATGTCATTTTTGTAGGAGCGGCGATTGTGAAGGTAACCTGAGCGAAGCTGAAATTCGTTTAAAACTGCTATATTTCATATGTATTTCATAAGAAAATTAAATACTTCACATTGGTAGCAGTCATTACAAACTATGTCCACTGTGTGCCTCGTAAAATGATGGACGCAGGTTCTGTAACTGACCGCGATTTGCTGTGTCAGGATGGAGTTAAGTAGGCTGAGTCGGGAACTGGCGCATTGCGTGACAAAGCTAAGCAAACCCACGCCTGATTGGTACATCGATGCGAAAAGTGTTTCACACGAAAAATAGCAGCAACCAAAACCAGATCTGCCTGCACTATCGTAGATAGCACTTTTGAGAACGAACACGTGTAGCCCGATTCTATTTGCTTGTCCTTGGAGGGATTTCTCCTTTAGTCAGCCGCTTTCCAAGTCACGACATTTCCGAACCTTGAGAGTTTAAAGCGTGTCACATTCCCTTTAAAACTTATGAACATGCCCTTAGCGTCATGGTAACGCAGTCTCCAGAATTGACATCATTCTCTTTATCTCTAGCCCAAGGACATCAGTCGTCTGCCAAAAGCCGGTCAGCCATCCGATGCATGACTTTTACAGATGGTTTTGACAGAGCTAGAGCACCCAGCTACGCATGTACAGAAGACTCCATTACCATAAAGAGCACCCGCATTTCCTACAAATGATTTTGCGATGCAATGTTGGCAACACGGAAGAATATACACGAAGAAACAAAATGAATATTTCATAGTATTTCCTATCCAGGACACTCAGGTTTTGAAACACATGGTATTTTTGTTTTGCTACGCCCCGCCGTCAAGCCCAGTGTTGTTGAATATTCAAGTGGAGTGTTTTGGTTAAACTAAGTAGAGGCAAACGGATGCAATGGTGGCTGAAGGAATTGATTCTGTGCTTATAATGAGTAAACGTTTCAGTAATATTTTGATTGACTTTTCACATACCGGTATTACCTACATAGCTCTTTTGAAACGAATCAATGCCTATCGTTCTCAATGATAACAAACTTTTCTTTCACAACCTTTCATGATCCTCAATCAATGCAGATATCATATCTCAAAACTGATAATCGGTTTCTTATTGGTTGTAAATAAAGGTTTTTCAGATGACGCGTTCGAGGAATTGGACGCGAGCAACGATATTTATTTGTGGCGGTGGACGATGAAACGTGTATTTACCCATTATGGGTTCTTTTATGGAGCTTGCAAGAATGTGTGATTCTTATACGAAACTAGACATTTATTAATTTTGATTCCAACATTTTATGTGGTATGTGGTTTGGAAAACCTCAAATAGATGTAAAAATGTCGTTCGCGTTTAAAAATGAATTAAGAGCTCTGAAACATGCGCAATCATCTGTAAAATAGGTACACGGTGATTATTTTTAAAGTGCAATTTAGAGTAAGAGAATTCTGGTTTTAACAGTATTAAAAATCAATTAAAAATTCTAAATACTATCTTGTTTCGTTTATTGTGTGTGTTTTAGTTAGTAGAATGTATTAATGATTTGTGTAACGTTGGCAAAATACATTGCAAATTTATATGAAACCCATATGTTATACTGTCAAAGTCGTAGTGACATTTACGAATTTGCCTTTAGAGAAGTATTCACAAATCAAAAACGCTTTTAAACGAAGTTTATCATTTTTTTCTGAAATAAATTATTTTAAGAGGGTGATATAAGGAAAACTTGAGAGTGATTTTGGCAAGGGCATGAAGAATCAATGCTAAGCAACGCCCTACTCAATAAATTCTACCTTTTATTAAAACGTTTCTACAGTACGCTGACGAATGGGAAGCAATCGAAAGTCTGGCATCCTGAGATGACATAATTATCTTGGGATTTATTTGTGCGACAATCAAATATTGCAGTCCAAACCAAAAATTAGAGTTTAGTTTCTAGGGAAATGAGTAATCGAGAGTTAAAGCTCATATTTGACATCACGAACAAATTATGGGTTCGCTCTGCTGCATGAGGTGATTGAGCAGACGTGAGAGATGAGATCGTTTTTATAAGTGGGACAGAGGGTGATATGACCTAGCTGCAGAAATAACAACAGGAAAAGCCTCGCCAAGGAAGGTTTTCTCTGCTGTCCTTCTCACATGATTTTAGGCTGTGGGTGTCTCCAAGACGAGGCCTACTAGCCGTTGTCCTGAGATGGAGGTGGATGTGCGGACAAAATATTAACACATAGACGTATTCTGATTATCCTTCAGCGCAGCCGATGGTCGTCTGATTTCTTGACTTACTCACGGAATTTGATTACCGCAACGTGAATATCTGTCTTGATTAACATATTAAGATGGAGTTTTCGGTAAATCTAACGCGATCATGAGTGCTCTACTATCGTTTTAGTACTGTGCCCTTTTTAGGCTCATAATAAATCTCACCTAACCATCTGACGGTATGGCGATAAGCTTTGGGCATTCCGTCGCAAATTCTGCTAACTGCATCACAGGTTGGATGCTCAGAAGGATCTTACAGAGTTGCGACTGCACTCGAAAGTCGGTTAACTGTGAACCAATGCTCGGAGATTAGCGCCTTGCTAGCTTCAAGGTTCGGCGATATGTGATGACACAGGCGAAAGATTTCGGCACGTCAGTCAGTCTATCCAATAAACACTTGCATGAATACCGCATTTTTCGACCTGCATATCTGATTCGGAGGAGCACCACTCAGATAAGATTGACAATCAGAAGAAGTGCACAGTTCCAAATGCCTCAGCCGAAGGTTACCGTCAAATGAACAGAGCAAAGACGAAAATTTCCTCAAAGCAATGCTGGTCGGTGGGTTTTCTAATTCGTGGAAATTGAACCTATTGAGGAATCGCCAATTCCACTGGTCTCCTGAGTCGCAGGCATTCATTCGATATGTCTTCCCTTTTACCTTTCATGAATCCTTCGATCACAGTACATGAACTATGTCCAGTCTGCCTCACAAGCTCTACTGAACTTTCAGAAATCAGTTCGTTTGCAAAACAGTTGTTAGAGACAGTGCTTGACGTAAGTAACATGATAAAGCATTGGTCCAAGCATACGCTCGATATTCCATTTCCGTCGTTTGAGAAGGTAGTGGTTAATCTGTCCAGATTCGCTGTAACGTATCCACAAGTCTGAGGAGGTTAAATCAATTTACATCATCGAGTCTCTTGAAAGTCAGCCTAATAGAGAGTCCCACAGAGGCCAAGTAAAAGTGAACGAGCGGAGACTTAGTCTGTATGAATTCCACGTGGAACGGCAGAAGTCTCTTTTCTAAAGAAGACTTGCCATTGTTCCGATATACCACTTACGTACACAAACATATAAATAATATTTACATACTGAAAGAAAAATGCCCGTTTTCGTTGAACAAATAAAATTACCAGAAAACAAGGATGTTAGTGTTACAAACCTGGCCCAGTACTAGTTATACCCAGTTTTTAATTCCAGCACAAATTTTCAATTAACTGCATTGGGCATTCATGCCGTCGACTGCCGTCTAGGATAATCTCTTATCGCCGAGTGAAGTGCATTTGCTGAACCAGAACCAGGTCCATTGCCTAAACAAATTCAAATTCCTCTAGGCTTAATTTTCGTCGTTCAGGATGTGCAAGGATGTCACCTTATAAATACAAGATAAGCAGAGTACAGAGGGCTGATACACATTTGCCCTCACCGAATCTTCATACCTGCTGGATTGACTCCTTTTAGATTAATTTTAATTATTAATTCTTCTTAAAGCTTTCAGTTTCCTGCAATTCCAATCTTATTTCCTACGACTTTGACATTGTGTAACAGTAAAAATTAAACCAAAGAGAAATGAATTTTAATTTCTTACTTGCAGCAGAAGAGCATTCAAAATACAATCCTGCTCTTGGACAAGCTTTTGGCATCCTTAGAAGGCGACTAACAGTTTAGGTTCAGAGTTTGAATTCTGTTTCCCGACGTGAGGTGCAGATACGATCTGGCATATGGGAAGTTGTTTTGTCAAAATTTCTTTTTGTGTATAAAATGTCTTTCTTGAAAATGTTTAAAAACCTCTATCCGTTTTGTAGGTTATTTCATCTGATAACACGATTTCGCAAAACGTAGGCACACTCATTAAGGTCCTGGTTGTAACGTCATTCGTTTCCCCACGGCACTATGAAGATTTCGTATCAAATGGATAGCATTCGCTCATTAATATAAGTATTGTCTTACACCTAAAAATTCCAAGTAATAGAAGAATCGAAAGTTTGCGGTCCTGGAAAGATGGCAAAATACGTGTGGTGCAAGTGTGATCAGTCACATGTGTTGGCTTGTTTTCGACAATCTGTTGTGCACATACATGGAAATTAGTTCAAAATCAAATGTAGTACACCAGTCCTTACGTCTTTGTAAAACCCATTTAGGTGACTGTTGCTTGGACGATTTTCAACAAGAAATGCCATTCCTAGTATAATATGTTGCATTTTTTAAATATAAAGTTGCTATTTTGCGTAAAATCGCATGAACCGATCAGGTTTTTTTGAGAAACGTTAGAACAGAGGAAGGGTGAATTAGATGGGCGATTAGTGAAGGTTCCAAGCTTTTGCCGCAAAAACCCAGTGTAGGAATCTGTGTTTTGCGATTTGCTTAACGGAATATGCATTAGGCAGCAAAACCATCCACAGACATTAAGAGTGAAGTTAAAATCGCTCAGATAGAGAACGATTAAAATTGTCTTCATAATTGCACGAAAGGGTGAAGATGCGTGCGAGCGATGGCGCTGGATGAGACAGTCACAAAAGATAAGGTGGATGTGTGGCCAGAAGCAGCAGCGAGAGTCTATGAATCACACTAAATCCACCCCAGAGAAACATTCCAGATAGTAGGAATATGCCACGCCTATTTCTCATACGCCCTCCCACTTTCGGTTGTAAAAAGATCTCCTCTTGCAATTTCATATACGTCACCCAGACAGGATCCCGGACTTTGAGAATGTTGCCTGCTGTTCGAAGTGGTGGACATAGAGAACTCTCCGGAAATGCCCTGAAGCTGGAAATGAAGACATTCATCTACACATCATAGATGATATCGTAAACAGGATGCGTGAAATTATGTTAGAAAAAATCTCCTGGAGTACGCCGAGAAGAATACTTGCAAACTTATACTCAATTACTATGAAAGAACTCACAATTTCTTCGTGATGTCGAATACGACTTTACTCTCCTACTCATTCCCTAAAATTAGCCTAATTATTTTGTTTAGACTGTAATATTGATTGTCGCGCGAATAAATCCCAAGATTATTATGTCATATCTGGATGCCGGTCTTTTTGCTTCCCATTTTTTTCAGCGTTCTTTTTGAACTTTTTAATTAATATAAATTAATGCATTGCTTCTTCGTGCCCTTACAAAATCACTCTCATGTTTTTCATTATATGACCTTCTTAAACGAATTTATTTCTGAAAAATGAAAAACCTCCTTTTAAAGCGCTGCTTTTGATTTTTGAATACTCTCCTGAAGGCAAATTCGTAAATGTTTCTACGACCTTTGACAGTATAACATATGGTTTCATAAACATTTGCTTTGTATTTGACCACGATACACAATTCATTAATTCATCTTGCTTTAACTAAAAACACGCAATAAACGAAACAAGTTAGTATTTAGGATTTTTATTGATTTTTAATACTGTTAAACTAGAATTATCTCATCTAAATTGCACATAATAATAATTGCAATGTACTTATAGAAAAGATCAACTTCCATGTGTTAAGCATGTTATAGATTTATGAAAGCGGATAGCATTTTCATCTCTGCTTAGGTTTCCAAACTGCATACTAGTAGATATTTATGAAATAAATAATAAATGTCTTGTGTCCTTTAGGAATAACACATATTAGCAACGAATTTTGATAATATCAGCCATGTCGTAAGCAACCATAAATAACTCGATATCTTGATTTTCGTGAAAACAGAAATGTTACAGTCTTAATAATTTTATAATGCCAAATACTTGAAACAGAAGGACAACGAATAACTCCAGCTGGCACACGCAACCAGATAAATATAGTATGAAAAGAAATATTGAAGTTATTTAGAAGTTAGCATTTTGAATTATGCCTGACCCTCAGTCTACTAGTCGACCACTGTTTGCAAAAACACAGGGCCAAAACTGAGATCTGATATAAATCCAAAAATAGCACATTTACCACTGAAAAATCGTAATAACACGAAAAAAAATATTCTGCTTAGTCGAACTTAGCTTGTTCTTCGCAGCGCATTAGTGTGCGTATGACAATAAGTCATGCAAATCATACGAATCACTCCAGTTGGCACATGCAACCTGGTAAATATAGCATGAAAATAAAAGTTTAAGCATCGTCTAGCTTTTATGTCAACTTCTACGCTTAGGTTTTGATGTTCATATCGAGATGCAAAGGGAAACCATGGGATGAGAGATTATTTTTATTTTGCCTCCTATTCAGCAGCATTGTTAGAGTACTACAGACTCCGGCAAGCTCTCTGATGACCATCTGACATTGAAACTTGTCTGTCAGTGGGCCTAAACGGGGGTTTTGACGCAAGCCTGTATGAAGGGCTTTAATAAAGGTGCAGTGAATTGCATGAGTGTACGTTAATTCAAACGAACGTGCAGTTGTGTTAACATGGCGTGACTCACTCAATATGCGTTATTCACGTCAAAAAGTCATCAAATAATAATTACGAGCAACATGATCGTTAGGCATTTAAAAATTTATGTTTGCCACTTTCACAAGTTGAATACCTTTGCATTGTTCGAGTTCAGGTTATTAACCAGTTGTCTATAAATGAAATATAAACTATGGAAATGGAAGGCATATAAATTTAGCCATTGTACATGGAGAAAAGAAATTAAGTCATCCGAATACTATGGATACGGACAGTACAATTATTCTTATTATAACAAGCACATAATATGTACGTTTTAAAGAAATGTCTTCGTAGACATCTGGTATAAAAACAGATAAAATGCATATCCAATTCCTAAAAAGTGTCTGTAAAATGATGGCGCCAAATATACCGAAGTAAAACCCGAGGAAATGTAAAGTATCCATAGCGTTGATGGAGGAAATTCTAAAAAAATAGTATTCGGTATATTTTCGACGGAGAATTTGGGAAATAGCGCTATCTGATACACGACTCTTCCATAAGGGACGGTACATTCATCGCATGCTTCAAATTGAACAAAATTTTAAACAGAAATTGTTGTTTATGCACGTTTTAATCGTCCAATTTCACGAGGCAATTTCGTTGCTTGCGTTCACTTCCTAAACCGAGTAATCTGAAAAATAAATTTAAAAATTAATAGCAAAATTTATTATCAGTTTTTGAATTATAATTTCTGCATTTATTGATGATCGCAAACGGTTGTGATTGGAAAGTAAGATTTCACAGAGGATGATAGACAATTCCGTAGTTATTACTGCTGGCTACCGATCTACTAAAATGTTATTTTGCATGTAATCAAACTGATTAGGATGACAGAAATCCACTTCCGTTTCAAAAGAGCTATGCAAGCGATACTGGTATTTCAACGGTTAATAAAAGCCTTGCTGAAAGTTTTTACCCATTGTAAGGATAAAGGCAATTCATTCTGCCATCGTCGGATCCGCTTGCCTCTACTTCGTTTAGACGAACTACTCCACTTGAATTTTCAGAAGCAAGCAACATATCCCGTGTGTTCAAACGTGGTTCTCTTGTCATCGAAATACGATATATTCTTATTTAGGCGATTCAGGTTCTCGTGCATTCTCTTCCATGTGGCCACCTTTGCATCGCATCGCACCTGGCATCCGTGTTGCGCAAACCATTCTTGTGAACACCAGGTGCTCTTCACGGTAGTGGAGTCTTCTGTACCCGCGTAGATGGGTGCTCTAGCTCTGCTTAATCCATCTGACAAAATCACGCATTAGATGACTGACGGGCTTTGAAAAGTACCTTTTCGGACCCGTACGTATAGCACATATCATTATGATTCTAAATGGACACCTAGTAGAAAGGTCCCAATATCCCTAGAAACTACCGCTGAAAAGAATGGCTTTAATTACCGTAAAAGCTAAACAACATTCCGAAGAACTCATAATAGAGGTTTCCTAAACGACGCGAACTCAAGCACCCCAGGCTAGGTAACAAAGGCTGTTTCACGAATATTAGGTGTTGGTTTGTTAATTTAAGGTGAGATAAATTATTAATTACCTCCTATTCCGATGAATAGTGAAAGTACGGGCGCGCGTATGGCCTCCTGATCCTCATCTTTAACGGGGTCTGGATAATACCATTGCTAAAATATTTTTCGCACCTATTTGGGTAGTTAAGGGTATCCGATTGAAATGCTTTCAGATATTTTCAATTTTAAATGGCCTGTCTCGGTAAATAAACCAACGAATGGGCAGTAAAATGCAAGTATAGGATGTACAAACATTCAATTAAGTCCTAATTTAATTTCAGAAAGATATAAATTATAAGAAATAAAGTCATAACTATAGTTTCCAACAAGGTTTGATCAATTAAGTTAGCTTTTTTGTTGCTAAATATTTGAATGAAAAAAATTATTTGCTGTGAGCAACTCCGAAGATGCCAAATGAATTGAAAGAATTGCGATTTTTTTCAAGTGTATAAGGTTTGGCAAGAAGGAATTTGAAAATTCTGCTTTCTACAAATCCTCTCTAATGAAATTATTATGGCAATAGATTAATTGCATTACGACTTTGTGAGATTTAACGGAAGAACCGAGACGAAAGAATTGAGCAACATATATGTAAGGTTTAGCATCGCTAATTGTTAGAGACGTGCCTACGCTTATCTCGCTAGAACCGCATATGTGAAACTAATTGAAGTATTTGTCCAATCATTGAGTGGACCGATAATGAACTTATTGAAGGATGATTAAGCTCCTTTCGTAATATTTGCTTAGTCAAATTTTTAGATAGTGTGAGGCCGTTGAAATAAGGGTTTTTGGTGAATGAAATTTAGGTGGCCATCTATTAGGCTCTGCAACATATCGTGGAACAAACCAGCATTATTATTTGGAAAAATGTTTCGCCTATTGAGCGTCTTTGCAAAACTATTTAAGAAGTCATTGTTTACATGAGCAAATTCAAAATACATATTTTTTTCTCTCTGGATTTACAGAGGAGGAAACTGGAAAACAACAGTGAAGTAATGTGTGATTATTTATTAAAAGGTCTTGGTGGAAATTTTTTAGCAATGGATGGATGCCATTAGTAAAACTAAAATCTTAAATACCATATTTTTGAGTATTTGAGCTGAATAATTGAGGCATGCATGAAAAGTAAATCGTGTGCAACAATTTCTCAAATTTTGGTGAAAAAGTATTTGCAGGCCATTCAATTTTTCGCAAATTAAAATACACTTCAATTATTTTGAGTTCATTTATCATTAGGAAATTTAATAATAAATGTTTCCTGTAAATGTGAAATTCTTTTGTCGTCAAATTCCAGCCGAAATTTCGAATTCACACGTTAAGCGAAATTGCGTGTCAGGAAACAGCTCATAAGGAAGTGGATCGTTGGAAATAGAAGTTTATTGACCTAGGTTTTCTTATGCTCAATAGGATTCACTATCAGCAAGGGCAGGCACAGTGACCAGGCAACCACTTGCCAACCAGATAGACCGCGAACACTGCCAGTCAGTCAGATATGTTCCAACAGGCACAAATTAAAACAGCGCACATGTCTCGAGTGAGATCGCACATTCACACCTCCCCTTACGCACGCCGTGCATACTTGCACACAAGTCCACTTACCTCCTGTCCTAATCCAGGGCCGAATATCAATCAAGGCGAGTGCTATGAACTCCTGCACTCGTACGACTTTCATGCGCCTGAAGACGCTTCTGGACTGGACCTTCTCCATTTGCTTTCTTGTACTTTGGATCTCCACCAAACCCTAACGGTGATTTATTAGGAGTCACAATGCTTATATGAAATATTCATGTAAGCCTTATAAAACACAACATATTAAGCCTTGTAACACCATACGATCCCTGATTTTTCTACCTTCAATACGACGTAGTGTATTTGTCTTTAGCTGCACCATATTGCGTAAAAGGCTCTGGCTGATTCCTGTCGTGGGATCGTGCAAGTGTACTTCCATAATGGTTGTTTGATTCTCAGCACTGGATTTACAGGCAAACGCCAATGTTCCCAACTAAGAAATAAATGTCCTGATTTGCCAGGTGGTGGGGGTCACATGGCACGCACGCAGCCCCTCAAGTCCGACCCCGGTCTACCACTATAACGCACTCCTGACATGGTGCCTTTCCAGGCACACACAATTCTGAATTCTGACTCGCACACGGTGGTCAGCTTGCCCATCATATGTTATTTAGATGGTGTATACTGATACCTTTTATTCCCATGACGCCTGTACCAGCGAAATCGAGTGAATTCCTCTTTGCTTTAATCAAAAACATCTCAAACAATACCAAATTTGAAAATGGTCTGCATCTCGTACGACAGAACTTCGCAGTATCTCACCAAACTCAATACATTTTCAGAATTCATATAGCATGCATTCTAGGAAAAAAATATACGTAGAAACTGATTTCTTTATCGTTTCTACGCCCATATCGTTTTTATTTAGTCAGTTATTTGTTTTGGATAAGCATTCGACACTTCTAACATGTGAATATACGTAGCTGACATGGATTTTCGTATCTTCAACATTATCCTTTTTATTTAAAAATTATACCTTTCTCTAATCAATGAAATATTAGTGTAATATTGTTTGCATGTTCATTTACGTAAAGTTCATTCATAAGCAATGTGATCTTATCGTGCATGTGCTTGGTATGGGTGCAGCCTTATTTGGACACATTTCAGAGGTTAGATAGCATACTGTAGAATGGTAACGTTAGGTTATATGATCCTCCTAGCGACCTTTAAACGGTGGATCGTGTTAAATGGAAATTTAATTAACATAGGTTATCCGGGTTTGACCTCCCCGTGGACAAGCGGCCAAATGAATGCAAGGAAACATAAAATAAATAAAAATCCGCCAAATTTATTATCCTGGGCGTAAATATGACAACACAATTGAATATGATGCTTAAAATGAACAACGACCAACGCGTAATTAAGAAGTACTCTTTAAAAACACCGCAATGAAACAAACGTAGTTACAATTTGTTTAAACGGAAGGTTATCTCCCATAGCTATGAAACACGAATCTCTACTAGGCAATCTAAAACTGAATAACATTTCAAGCCAGGCCTTTGAAAATTTGGCCGGATTTCAAGGAAGACTGATACAAAAGCGCTCATCGCAGTCAACACTGCTTCTCTCAAACTGTATCTCCACTCTATTCACCATTCTTCGTTATGCGATTGGCACTGAGGTCTCTCCAGACAAAAAATACAAGGTCATATCAAAAGGTGAATCCTGAACTTCGAAAAGGCTGTGTTACCTGATTCAAAAGACACCTGTTTAAATACTTTTTGTTTGGGGGGTGTATTGTTCTGCTGCATTTTCTACAAAATGCTTAGGAAATTACAAATCGGCTTTATTGCTACACTCAAGAAAATACATAGGCAACAGACAGAAGGGAAGGACCTGTTTGTTTCACTTCTTTATTACTGCATGGTTAGAGTTCAGGATGAGTATCATAGGTTGTTGCATTACCTTCAAGAACTGACGCCTCAAAAGAAATATAAGGAAATTTGGTTTTGCAGAGGCGACGCGGATCGCAGTTGGTACAAATAGTGGATATATACGAAAAGACACCTTTCTGTTAACGTCGATTGGACCAAAAAGAAAGGATTCACGGAACTGTAGAATAGGGTTTTTTATAGCATTAGTCATGTTTTAAATGATTTTTTTTAAAAACTACTTTTAAATCTGATTATTTGCTCATCAATGTTAAAACCTCATCAAAATGTTTGCATCAAATTGCTACCAAAGCTATTAATGTAACTTACCGCAGGGCATTCCTGTGTTCGCTAGAAACATTAAGCCTGTTTAACTTGACCCTTTAAACCGTAATACAGTCAGCTTCAAACACCCAGAATAGATCATGACCATTCTAATCTTTGTTAAATTTACTGTTGTTCTTGTTGTTTACAAATGATTGCAAATATAAACTGCAATTCTTCTGTACAAATCATATCCGTGTATGCGTTATACTCCTAACACCACTCGGTAATACTATGAATCCTTCCTGTTTCTTTGTTGAAGCACAATTCCGTCTGCGTTTTTTGGGTTATGATGTAAACGACAAGATAAAGCGTATGAGTGTCCAAAGTCTTTGATGTTAATCCTCACTCTTTGAATCCATTTCATAATAAATTGTCAAATCAACCATGTATAATATCCGGAAAACTAAGTTATTATCAATAACTCATCGTTTTTATGGTAAGGTCCACGCGGTCACAAACTGAACTGCAAAGAACTCCGTCTATTCCTATGTTAGTACACTGAAATTGTCAATACAGATTAGTCTGGCAGAACCTGTGCAGATAACGCTATTGAACACGGGGCTTCGACCATTGCC